>JABFOZ010000055.1:0-12689 GCA_022817625.1 Calliscelio sp. ZL-2020 | reverse complement strand
CTAGCTGTTTTCAATATTGTGCCAGCATTAAGAGTTTACATTTTTTTAATTTGTTGGTCTAGCTCGAAGGAGTAATGTCAAGTTAGAATTATTTCTCTGCTGGTTGTTCATTTTTTGTTGAACCTCTACAATTCAGAAATAAATATTTGTATTAAAATTCGAGTTAATGAAAAATTACTGTATTAAAATGTAATTAAAAATTATTAACATTTTATCAAACTTTATCATAATATGTAAAAAATATCTTATTTCCAAAATTGATAATTATTTAATTTAGCTGACAGAACAATGAATGACATTATTCAAGTAAATAAAACTGAACATTTTATGATCAGAAATAATCCAACATAATGAAACATTATGACCATCTTCCATTAAAAAATAACATTAAAAATATATGGTCATTATAGTAAAGGACAAGAAATTTTTCTCTATTTTAAATGTCGTCAAAGCAATTTAGCTACAGAGAGAAATAATACTTTTGCAATTATAATAACAGACTTTCACACTTTGAAATATGTTGAAACAAAGTTTCCAACTGCAAGTCAATCGTATTTTTACTTTTCGCGTAACTTACGAGAAAAAAACACAGTCTGACTTTAAAATAAACGCAGCAAATGTTTGATCTAAACAACCAAACGTTTAGTTTTTTTTGCTAAGCATACATTAAATTTAAACGTTAGTTGCTTTTATATTTAGGATAAAGTACATCTAATAATAACGCTATAATTTTCTATTTAAATTGCAATTCAATCTAATTTGCATTGAATTTTATAAACTGATTAATAGTTGTATTGTAGTAGTTATTACTTGTATATTGGAACGACAAGTTCGTTAAACTAACAACTGATATCATACATCCTACACCATAAATGTTAATTGATTAGATTCGCTGATGACATTAAACATGCTTTTATTATCGGTGCATTTATTTATCTATTCATAGACTTTATGTATATACAATGCAAAAGTATCTACATACAAATCGAAATAATAGAGTAATTTTTTTGATATAGATTTTTCATTTGATTTATTTCAATAAATTTTTTCATAGCTAAAAAGTTTAAAAAAGTTTCATTAAAAAGTATATTAATATTTCTTTCTACATTCAAAATTTGATACTAATTTATTCATTCAATCGGAAAATGTATAATTACACTTTTTTGTTTCTGCGGAACAAAAATCTATACTACTGTTAAATATTTAGTGGTCATTCCATTAGTCATTTTTGTTTTACGTCATAATGTTAGTGCTTTGTCAGTCATGTATATATAAGGCACTGATATCATGTACTCAAACTCTTACTATTGATTGTGAACTCTTATTAGTTCATCCAGATGGCGATATGGCCAATTTTAAACTCTGATAATATGAATTCTGTAAGAGATTATATATGAGCCGTTTATGATAAGTACTTCAATTAGTTAATAACTTCGTAGATATTAATTAATTATTAATCAAAATTATGAATTAAAATTATGAAATAAAAATTATGAATCAAAATTATGAATAACAAATTCAAAATACAATATGAATGTCGATGAACAATATCATATTGTAAAAGTATTACTATATCAAATCGTAAATTATTCTGCAAACTAAATAGAAGATTTTTGTATAAAATTTATTTCTATAAAAATCTTCAAAATTTTAGAATATATATTCTGTTCTTTTAAGCAATAAATTATAGGAACACCTTATAAGAACTCGACTAAAAAATAGCAGAAAATGAGTTTCAAGAGTTATTTTATCAGATTTTTGTAACTAAAAACCAAAACTAATTGGACTGATTTCAAGACTCTAATTAAACTTGCATCAATCTTGGCAACAAATTTCATTAAAAATAGATAAGCGTTTGTTTATTGAAAAAGTTGCTCTTAATTTATACGGACATTTTATGTCCGGACAATAAAAGTGGCAAAAACCAATAGAACAGTAGTTGATTTCCACACTTAATAGCCGGTCGTTAAAAGACCGGTCGCCATTCTTTAGTTCGAATCAGTTTCATTGCACACATATTGTAGTTTCATCCTGACAGAAGAACAAGAAATGCTTTTGATGACATACATTTGCTTTTCATTGCTTCTCTAAGAGAATTCAAGATTAGCTATCACTAATTTCACCCTGCCAAAAAAGGGACATTTTTTATTCATAGTAAAAAATAAAATAAACTTTCTGTCCAGCCTTCGGTTCAAAAATAATTTGGAAAACATCCGAAAGTTCTGACTGCATCAAAAGTTACTAATTCCGAGATCTTTACGGCCATTGGTATCGTAAACCTGAGGCTGACAATTAGACTGGAGGCTGATATAAAACAGTGATATGAATTAATTTCACGTTTCAGCTGTATAACGAGTTCTTTTACCAGCAGATTTCGCGACAAGAAATCAAAGACAGGAAGGAAGACCTTCAACAACCCAAACAATACGATAAGCCAGCGTAACTACTAGAAAACGCAGTAAAAAGAGACAACAACGGTGAGTCACACCCAGTTCTATACACTTTTCCAAAACAAATATGGTTGATGCAGCGGTACAAGGGCTGAAAGCCCACCATGCCAGCGCCGTAGTTCCAATTTTTTCCGGAGAAAACATTTCCGTTAACGATTTTTGCCATCAATTGCGCGCCATATCGTCGCGATTACACGCGGGAGAAGAAACGTCCTTTTTAATACTTATAAGCTCGCGTTTAACAGGAGAAGCATTAACACATTATCAAAGAAATATCGCTAGTTACAACTCGGTGACTAATTTAATCGCAGATTTTCGCAGCCGGTTTCAAGACCACAGAAACGCGTTATACTGGATAGATGAAATTAGAAGGGACGCGCAAATGAAAAATGAGACAGCTAATGAATTCGGAACTCGCATTGAAAATAAATTAAATTCAGCGTTAGCTTCGATTGATAACAATAATATACTTGCCGAAGCCGAAAAGGAAGTTCAGAAAAACTTATTAAACGAAACAGCCCGTTCACGATTTTTATTAGGCCTAAAAACTGATTTAGAAATCCGCGTAAGAATTTATGCCCCTGAAGATTTAAGATCGGCAATAAATACTGCTAACCGCATAGAAAAAGATTTAATTGAACAAAACACTATCAATTTTAGCCGACGTAACATATCAAATGAAACATTAACTTGTCTAATTCACGGCGAGTGCCAACATGATACAAACACTTGCCGAACAGCGGTACGACGACTAGGTAACCGGAGAAACGATATCTCATTTAATACGGGAAACAGACAAAACTTTCATTCAATAAGTAACAACAGAGAAGAATTTCGAAATATTAACAGACCGAATTTTCAACGCAATAATGACTATGACAGACACAACTATCAACGAAATAACTCTTTTAAACCAAATTTCCAACGCAACAATGACCATGACCGACGCGAGTTTCAACGATATAATTCTTTTAGACCAAGCTTCCAACGCAATAACGATTATGACAGACGTAATTATCAACGAACCAATTCCTTCAGACCAAATATCCAACAAAAATTCCGATCAAATAATAATTATAATCCGAATCAATTTGAAAACATCCAAGGTCAATCCCGTTATCATTCTCCACAAAGGCAATCCTTTAATAACGAACATCAACAAGACAGAACAAGCCAAAACAATCCCCGAAACCAATATGTTCCACCATTTCCAAACCTTAGAGTCGCCAATCCACCAAATAATGAGCGATATTTTAATAATCGAGAAATGCCTACACCGGCACAAGTTAGAACAATCGAGGGTGACCTCGAAGAAGATACGATGCCTTTAAACTACCATTAAGTTCAACACATCGACGCGCTGTTGAGCTGAAAGGCGAACCGAGCGTTAAAAACAAAGAATGCGCCGAGTTGCCAGAAGCGAGCGTCCTTGTAGGGAATGCACGCGTAGCGCGTCCACCGATAGTGAAAACCGATAGCGACAGTCTATTACGCCAAGGCGCAAAATTCCTCATTGATACTGGCGCCGAAATCAATCTAATAAAAATTGGAAGTTTAAAACTTAATGTAGTCATAAATAAAAACAGAAAATTTCTAGTGAAAGGTGTAACTTCAGGTACTTTAACTACGATTGGAAGTTGTTATATTATGTTATGGAATAAGTTCACAGAATTTCAAGTAGTGTCAAATGATTTTCCTATCGGCACCGAAGGAATATTAGGAAATCAATTCTTTAAAGAACGACAGGCAATATTATCGTATATGTCCAAACAATTAATTATTGATAATGACAAAATTAAATTCTTTTCGAATGAAACAATCGAAATTCCACCGTTCTCTAAACAATTGATCTTTGTTAGAGTTACAAATAGTAATACAGTGCCAATCGGTTATTTGCCACGTTTGTTTGTAAAAGACGATCATTTAATAGGAAACGCAGTAGTTCGATCAGAAAACGGAGTAGCTTATGTATACGCTTTTAATATCAATGATCAAACAATCAAATTCTCAACCCCTGTCGTAGAATTAGAAGAAATAGAAGAATTTTTGGACCCGTCAAAACTGCCGACAGCATACATTCGAAATTTAACACAAAGTGATAATAAATCAGGAAGGCGATATGAAGAATTAATGAAACTAGTTTCCCTGGACCACCTGGACAGCATAGAAAAAGAAGCGATCGAGAGATTACTACACAAAAATGCCGATGTGTTTCAATTACCAGATGAACCATTATCCGCGAGTAATACAACAGAACACACCATTGAACTCACGGACAATAAAGCGATCAATACCAGAATATATCGATACCCGCCAGCAATGAAGACAGAAATAGAACGACAAGTTAAGGAATTACTAGAACAAGGGATAATTAGCCATAGCCGGAGTGAATATAACAGTCCCTGCTGGCTAGTACCTAAGAAAACGGACAACCAAGGGCACAAGACGTACAGGCTCGTGATAGATTTTCGCATGTTAAATGCAAAAACAATTAAGGATGCGTACCCCATCCCAAACATCACCGAAATTATCGACAAACTAAACAAGTGTACCCATTTTTCAACCCTGGATATGTACTCCGGATTTTACCAAATAAAAATGGCGGAAAAGGACAAACACAAGACAGGGTTCAGCACCCCAGCAGGCCATTATCATTGGAACCGTTTACCATTTGGCCTTACTAATGCCCCAGCAACGTTCCAGCGCACGATTAACAGTGTACTATCAGGAATAACCGAAACGGAGATGCTCGTATACTTAGACGATGTGATTATCTACAGCCGAACGCTGGAAGAACACGTGAGGATGTTCGGCCTACTTGCTGAACGATTACGGGAAGCAAACTTAAAGCTACAACCTACAAAGTGTAAATTCTTACATCGAGTAATCAATTTTCTCGGTCACACGGTCTCAGATAAGAGCGTAATGCCTGACAAAAGAAAAATCGAAGTCGTAAAAGCATTCCCAATTCCACGATCTGCTCTAAAAATTAAACAATTTCTTGGCCTTACTGGATACTATAGGAAATTCGTTAAGGGATTCTCAATAATCGCCAAGCCTCTACTTAACTTGTTAAAAGATAAAGTACCTTTTATATGGACAGAGAAAGAACAAACAGCATTCGAAACTTTGAAAGACAAATTGTGCGAAGCACCAAGTCTTAAATATCCGGATTTCGAAAAACCATTTATTTTGACTACTGACGCAAGTAAATTTGGCGCCGGAGCTATACTGAGCCAAATACACGAAGGACAAGAACATCCAGTTGCATACGGTTCTACTACGTTTAAAAAGGCCAAAATCAATTACTCAACTACTGAAAAGGAATTACTAGGCGTAGTATTCGGATGCGAGCATTTTAAACCATATCTTTATGGAAACCAATTTACCATTTACACCGATCATCAAGCATTACAGTGGTTAACTAAGGTAAAAGATCCTACATCACGTTTAGCTAGATGGAAAATAAAACTAGCCGACTACCAATTTGAGATCAAATATAAACCAGGCCGTACTATCGGAGCAGCCGATGCACTAGTCGAATGACCCCAGAAGAAGTTAACATCAACATTTTACACAAATATTCCAAGAGAAAGAGAAACAAAGACAGCGGATCGTCAAACACCGATAAGCCCGAACGTAAGCGTCAGCAGAAATCTCGACCAGACTTAACGCCCCCCTCTCAGGGCGACGGGAAGGTCATCGCAGGAAGACGCGGAAGGAAGAAAGGAGTACACCGAAGTACTTGGGTATATGAATCAACGCCGTCACCTCCTTCTACCGACACAGAAGAAGAATTGAGTCAAATGCCAACCCGCACATCAAGAAGCCAATACCGACAATGGTTAAATGCCAAAAGATCAGATAAACTACGTACACATAACGACAGTAAAGAAGAATTTGAGACGATCGTCATAAATTCGCGAAATCCTAATAAAGACAATAACGAATTACAACTCGTCAGCGAAAACAGAAGTGACAGTAACCGATCAGACACTCTATTAGATAATATTAAGTTAAATAAAAATGAAATAATAGAGAATTTTGCGCAATATCGTAAGCCGCACTATAATGATGATTTAATCGCGCAAAATAGTAAGCCGCCACATATAAATGATGCGCAAGGTCGTAAGCCGCATACTAATGATAATAATAATTGTTTAAACGCGCAAGATAGTAAGCCGCCAAATATGAATAATGCGCAATATCGTAAGCCGCATAATAACGATAAAGAAAAATGTTTAATCGCGCAAGATAGTAAGCCGCCATATGTCAATGATGCGCAATGTCGTAAGCCGCATAGTAATAAAAATAATAATTGTCTAAACGCGCCAAATAGTAAGTCGCTACATACTAATGACACAAAGAATCCAGAACGAAAAGAGAATTTTGCGCCCGCGCGTCCGCCGCCGAGTAAGCCGCCCAATAATGACCTGTTTCACGATAATGACTTAGAAATAACAAATGATAATAATGTTCGCGATAATTCAAACACACAGTCGCTATCGCGTCAATCACTAATTGAAAGAGAATGGAATCAAAGAAAAACATCAAATAACATTCGCGAGATAACTTATAAATATGAAAATGTAAGAATCCTAAATGAACCTCTAATATCCAATCAACAACACATTGCATACTTTATAGCCAAAGACTTTCAACCTATTTCCAAGGTCACATGTAACCTCAGTAATCTGAATTTAATAGAACGAGCAAATCTCTTGAAAACGGTAACTAAAATAGGAGAAATAGCTTTCACCAAAACTAAACAAATGCACATGTATGGAATTGTAATCAAAGAAAAGTTCTTTTCCGATAGTAACGAATTAATTATATTACAAAGTCTGAAAAACTTAAGAGAAATATTAATAAAAGAAAGGGTCACTGACATTCGAATTGGATATGATCTGGAAATGTTAAATGAAGAAGAATGGGAAGAAATAATTCGCAATGCTCATTTGATATTCTTTAACACCGGAATAATATTAACTATTTGTAAATCGACAGAGGAAAAGGATCCACAGGAATCCGCAAACGCCAGCAAAAACAATTCATACGAGTATTTTCATAACTCACCTGCGGTAGAGTGCGATACTTCAGGTGATTTAGATCTTGCACAATCAGATAATATGAGCATCGAATCTATTCAAAATGACATAATTAGCGATTACGAAGACGAAATGTTAGTCGACAATGAAATGGATAAACATAATTTAACAATTCAAGAACAAAACGATAAATTCAATAAGAAATTGCAAGACGATAGTGTTTACGACGACTTATTTACAACTTCACGCGAACGTTTGATTAAAATAAATGAACATATTATGTCAGCTAAAGATCACGTTGCTTTCCTTTTATCAAAAGATTTAGACTTAAACACGCAGGTTAATCGTTATTTAAAAGAAAAAGAGATAATCAACTTAATTTATTTAAAGGAACAAAGATTAGAAATTGGAGAAGTTTTAGTATTTAAAAAGGGAAAAAAGTGGTATTTTGGAATAATAACTAAAGATAAAGTATCTAGTTGTAATAGATATCTTGATTTATATAAAGGGTTTAAGGTACTGATAGCACTTATGGAAAAACTAAATATTCGAAATGTCAATTTAGGTCACGATCCTGACATGATTTCTGAATTCGAAATTAACGACTTTGATAAAATATTAAAAAGAGCGTCTCTCGAAAGTTCAAGCACTATAACCGTATATACAAAACAAATCGAAGTTCCCCCATTCATTTCTAGATCAAGTGTAATAGCAGAAGTCCATGATAGCTGTTTTCACGGTCACCGTGGTAACTTTAAAACATTAGCTCAAATAAAAGAAAATTATTATTGGAAAAATATGAAAAATGACGTAAATACCTACGTCAAAAGATGTTTAGAATGCCAAAGACTGAAACTAAGCCGACGAAAGACAAAAATGGCTATGGTAATACCAAAAAGCCCCGAAAAACCTTGGGATAGACTAAGTTTAGATATCTTCGGCCCATTACCTGTCACCAAGAACGGAAACAAATACTTATTGACGGTACAAGACCACCTAAGCAGATTCGCCATTGCTATTCCGCTACAAGAAGCCTCTAGTTTAGAAGTCGCAATTGGTCTAACTAACCACGTATTTTGCCCTTTTGGCATACCTTTGTCCTTCTTAAGTGACCAAGGGAAGTGTTTTACGTCTTCATTGAATAAAATGTTTACAAAAATCTTCAAAATTAAGCACGATTTGTGTTCAACTTATCATCCCGAAAGTAACGGAATAAAAGAAAGGCAACATTCCAGCCTAGCGTCCTTTTTGAGATTTTATGTAACAAACGAATTAGAATGGGATTTTTGGTGTAATTTGGCATGTCACGCCTATAATTCGGCAACGCACGTATCCACTAAGTACGCGCCGTTCGAGCTATTGTTTGGTCGAAAGACTCGGTCACCCACATCATTTTCCAACAGCTTACGCCGAGAAGTCACTTACGAAGACTATTTCCATGATCTAACAGAGAGACTTACGACTTTACACGCAGACGCTCGTACAAATATTACAAATTGCCAAGAAAGATCTAAACGATATTTCGATAGAAAGCTAAATCACGTTAAATTTAATCCCGGAAATTATGTATTTGTACTAAAAGGCAATCGTCACGGTAAATTGGATAATTACTATCACGGTCCATATAAAGTTTTAGAAGTAACTCCCCGAAACAATTTAATTTTGCAAATAGGAAATAAGCAAGTTCGTATGCATTGCAACCGATGCAAATTAGCCTATCTTAGAGACATTGAAATGAACAAATTAATTCTCCCTTAATAGAAAATCTGTTATAATTTTATTTTAATTAATAAGCAAATTAATAAAATCATCAAATATAAAGGCCTATAGCATCATTCAGGCAGTCGAAGTACAAAGAATATCCGCACAAAAGGGAGAAGCGATAGGAGAGAGAAAACACGCACGTTAAAAGAAGACCGGATGGATTGTACTACGCTACGCCGTAAAAATGGCGGCCGCATATTTTAACGAAGCATAAGACTAATCACACACCTTTATATTCTTTCACATACAATAACATTGCTATACGAATCACAAATACAATATACACAACTTAGCTGAAATTCACTATTGTACACATGAAAGTATCAAATAATAACTTTCATTCCTTCACCATTAAATAACGAAACGTTTATTATAATAAATCCTTTAGCTAAATCGAGCCCCGTAATACATATTTCATTCAAATATGTCCGTCAGCATATTCGAACTGAAAACTTATGACTCGCTACGATTACAAAAAGAACCAACTAAATTTTATACGATATATTCCCCTTATATGCGTATAAAAATTTGAGTAAATTCAAGTACAAAACCCCTTTTCTTTTATTATTACTCATTATTACAAAACTATATAAATAAAATAATAAATAATTAATTGCAAATATTAGTCCCAAATAACTCAATGAAATTTAATATTAGTAAAAATATCAGTATAACAAACAAAACGAATGGGAATAAATGTTAATGTTTTTCGATTATTAAATATTATAAACAAAATATTTTTAAGTAATTCCATTTTCTTTTCCTTTTTTCTGAAACAAAATTCTCCTCTATGTTAAAATAATTTCAAACATTAACCTTGAACAAAAGAAGAATTAAATCCGCCTCATATTTCGAGAAATATTCAGCATAATTATCCGTAATAAAATCATGCAACGTAAATAAACTGTACACTAGGTCAATATCTCATTCGAGTAATAACGAAAGCAAATACTCATTCCTTCAAAATTTATAACTTATTACGAGTATAGAAATAACAAAATTATATATATGAGTAACATGCAATAACTTTAACTAATAAGCACAATTAACTCTTCATTTTCTTTTACATATATAAACATTTGAGCAAAAACGAAAATTCCTTTCTTACTAAATATCGAAAATAAATAAACAAATAAGTCAATTAATAATACCGCTAACAATAAATATTACCATTTTACAACTATTACGTGCCATAATTTCAAATCAAGATACTTTTATTCATTTCGTTCATCTAATATTTCAATAAATAAATAACCAGAAATGGTAATTCTAAATAATGTCGGGAAATAAAACTAAATTCATATTTATTAAAGATATACTACGGTGTTATTTATAGTCAAAAATGCAACGTAAGCAATTCCTACTTCGGTTCAATGTCTTATACAATTTATTTTTCACAGTCCTAATACTGCTTAATTAACATGAAATACGCACTCCAATTATAAACAAATTCATTCAAAGAAAGTTTATTTATTTCATTACCTAATATAATTTTATTTAATTGTTTAAATTAAACTTATAAAACTTATAAAATGAGTCAACGTGAGTAAATACATATACATTTACAGTAAATACAATACATTTAATATATCATTTATACATATAAATATGTCTAATTCAAACTCCTCACATATTTAGAGAATAAAAATATACATTATAAAAGAGATTAAATTTTCGCACAAACAATATTAATAGGGCTTTTTTCATTTAAGTCATTAAAAGACATTTATTCATTTTCCTTTATACATAAATATTCCAATAAAGTAAGAAGTCTAAATCCTCGAAACTCAAATCACTCACATAATTACAATTATCTCCAATTAATTATAACAAAAATATCAAATCGTTATTAATGTGAAATTATGAAAATTACTTAATGAAAATTTACAATTTAACATAAATATCAAAGTTTTATAATTGCTGAATGTATAAATTTTCTCAAAATTAATTTTATTATATTCAATACTCAAGACAGAGTTCCTTCTTTTACCTATAAACAAAATGTTAATGGTAATTTAAAATGTTAATTCTAAATGAAATACTAAATGAAATAATGAATAAGCTTCAATTTATGCTGTAACAAGAACTATAACGTAAAGAATCCGTAATATTGGCCAATGTCATACAATATCCTTATATAACTTCGAATATTACTTACTCAACAGAAAGCACACTTCAAAACACACAAAAAAACGCACCATCACCCAAGTAACTTCAAAGTTAAAAGAAATTAATAGCCAGAATTTAGCCCCCCGAGGATCATTAGCAATAACAATTTTTTTTCTCAAAAAAAACAACAATCTCCAAAATACAGATGAATTCATTCAATAACTTTTTTTTTTCTTTACCCTTTACCAAGGAATTAGCCCCCCGAGGGAGATTAATTACACAGATAAGGAAAAATTAAAACTGCAACGTAAACAAAATAACCCAATGTCACATCTTACTTCATAACCACTACTGAATCATGAATAAATAAATTTAATGAAAGGTTTCGACTCATTTGGCCACATCTCCGCAGGCCTCTTCGGAATATATTTTTCCATCAGAATCACGAGAGCAATAATAAATACAGTCATAAGAATGTTCACACTCCATTCTCTATACGGATGGTCAGTGTACTTATTAGGATCAGTCTTTGCTTCAATATCAAATCTATTAATATCATTGAAAATTATTAAAAAGAAAAAAAAAGACCCTGAAAACAGATCAGACGCTAAAGAACCAGAAATAGAATTAAACGATACCAAATCAGGAACCGAACGAGCAGATGAAGAACAAAATATAACAATTTACCCCATAGTCCCCAACAAAGATAACATTGTCCCGTCCTTCAATCGTTATCCTTAAAATAAGAAAATTAATTTCTCTTTTCCTTTTTTTTTATTATTATCTTGACGAGGACGCCAAGATTTAGCGATCGGGGAGTAGAGGGGGATAGCTGAGGGAGGAATCGATTGTGCCGGAATCGATCAACTTTAGGCATAATATTTTTTTATTCTCTCCTCTCCTTTTCTTCTTTTCTCTCCCCGCTTTTTTTTCCTAACTTACATATTCATATCTTAGGAATCCACTCTCTTTCAAATAAAATAGTTATAAGATCAAATGAACAAATGTAATCATACAAACTAACATGTAAGATAAGCAATATAAAACGTCGCAAGATACTTTCATAAGTTCTCAAATTGCAGGGTTGAACTCGAACTACCAAAACAATAAGAAGGAAGAAAAAGAAACGCAGCAAATACGCAAACACAGCAGAATCAAATGACAACACAAGCACCAAAGCCTAACAGCGACCTAACTAGAGTTCAACCGAGGACTGCAAAAACACAAAACACACCATACAAGATATCACCACAGAGAATCCATCCAACTACATCCGCATCCAGCATCTCGACCACCGTGGGATACAAGGCTGGTCCAC
>JABFOZ010000054.1:0-12718 GCA_022817625.1 Calliscelio sp. ZL-2020 | reverse complement strand
AGTGCAATTCACGCAGAAAAACACTATAAAATTAATTAAGGATAATAGTATTACGAATAACATTGAAAACCAGACAATTATTAATAATTACGAAACTTTCCCAAATGTTTTGAATTTACCGCAAAGAGAATTGGAGGAGTTTAGGGCTTATTGGATTAAAAAAGAGAATTATCTAAAATTATACACAGAATTTTGCAAATCTAGAGCTCCTGATTGGGACTCTGCATCAGAACATTGGAGGGTAAAGGATAGTGGGAATACCCCTCCTTATCCCCAATATTCACCAGCAAGCCCTGAATACTCTCCTTCAAGTCCCGATTATGTAACATTAGATTAATTTAATTTAATGAATTTATTAGTAGTATAATACTATTGTTCAATTAATTAACTTAAGATAAGAAATAAAATAAAATAAAATAAAATTTAGTTGAAATAATATTGATGATATTTTCTTTGAATAAACTTATTTTAAAATTAAGTTTGATATAATAAATTTGAATGATAAACGTTATCTGAACTACTAATTAAGAAATATAAAATAAATGTAAAAATATTATTAAAATTTAAACAATAAAATAAAGTTAAGTTTTTCCAATCGAATGTTAATTAAAGATATGAGTATAATTGGATTTCTATTTATTCTATTCCTCACCATTCCTTTAAATTAATTGAACGTTTTAAAAAAGGGTGATAATCAGGTTCAACCATCGAACTTTGATTATTGTCCTTAACTCAGGTTGCGTTGTCAGGACGTAACAAGGGTTGAAATTTTGGCGCAGTCGGTAGGATAACTAAAAATAAAACGTTTCATTAATGAAGGAATGAGGAATTGGAATATTTCTTTCAAATGTCAGATAGTATTTTGAGTCTTTCTTGTGTGAGGTTGAATGTAGATGTTGTGATAGCGGAATTAGATGAGGAAAATTTTACGTGTGATAATTATGAGTGTCCAGCTCATGGGGATAAATTGATTGAATATCACGCAATACATAGAAATATAAATCCAGAACAGTTTGAATGTAAGATTTGCGGGAAACCCCTATTTATAATTCGTCCAATTCATTCGTGTCCTGATTGTATATTAGAATTCTCCACTGATGACGATGAGATTTATGATGATGAACCCAATGTGTATATTTATAAAATCAAAGAATAATTAAAATATGAGCTCAGATGATAATAATAAAATTATAACTAGGAAATTTTTGAGGGACGAAAAGTTAGATCCATCTTTAGTCTTGTATAGTCCCTATTCAGTACCTCCAAAGGGAAAAACTTTAGCTCGATCTCCCGTAAAAAATCAGGTAGTAATTCCAAGCACGTCGGGAAACGGGGAAGAACTTTCATCACGAAGTTTACAGGGTGAGTTTGAAAGGAGCGAGGAGGATACAATCCAGGATTTAAATACAGAAATTCCAGAAGAAAACAATCCGATACAACAAGTAGAAATGCCTAATCAAAACCAATTTGAAGTAAGGTTGAGTGATGCAACCTTAGTAATCCCATTTTTTACTGGTGGTTCAGGAGGTTGCCAATATGAGCAATTTGCGGCTGGATGCCGGGATGCACTGGCAATGTTACCGGGTGCAGCCGAGGCATCATTGGTCCGATCGTTACGCTCCAAACTTGGAGGTGACGCTCTTGAAATTTACACAACAAATGGGAAAAATACGATTGGGGAAGTATTGAAGGACTTGAGAGAGGTCTTTAAACCCACGGAGACATCAGGTGCTTTGTGGGGTAAAATGAGCACGATTTGCCAAAGAACTGATGAAACGGTCCGGCAGTATCAGATGCGAACGCAAAAATTGGGAAAATCAATCCTTGAAGCCTTAAAAACTGAAAATGATAACCAAGAATTAACAGAAGCCAGGAGAGCGGAAGTAGATAAACAAGTAAAACGATTTTTTATCAGAGGATTGAGGAAAGGACTATGCCACTGGATTGGAGAGGTTGAAACATTTCAAGAAGCAGCTACCAAAGCATTAAAGTTAGAAAAGGAACTTTTAGAGCGAGAATTGGTGTTCTCAATGCAGAAAATAGAGGTAAATAAATGTGTAATCTGCGAAAAAACAGAGCATAAAACGAAGGATTGTCCTTTGTTGCAAATTAAAAAGAAATTGGAGAATGATACACCCACATGTCAGATATGTCGGAAGACAGGGCATACGGCAGACAAATGCCGAGAAAACCCTAAACAAGCAATCCAGTGCCAACAATGTAACAGGATGGGACATTTGGCTAGAGACTGTCGGTTGAATAAATACTGTTCTATTTGCAAGAGACCAGGACATCTTGCAATAGATTGTCGCAGCACAGGGAGAATAAACATAGTCACTCGAGAAAAGGCACCGGTGACAAAATGTCAAATTTGCGACGAAACTGGCCACATTGGAAAAAACTGTAATCAATACAAGAAACTAGTATCTAGCCAGAACTGGCGCTCAGAAATGAGACCAGCAGAAAATTGGCGAAATCAATCAGGAAATCAAACGCGTCCTAAGATGATATGCTTTTATTGTAAAAATGAAGGACACATGATGGCAAATTGTATGAAGCGGTTTTATAATGAAAAGGGTAATACATGGAGACAATCAGAAGATAGGAAGCAAGGCACGTATGCAAATTTTCATGCCAGTCAGAACAACCAAACATCACCAGAAGAGAAATCAAGTTGAGTAACTATGATTATGCACCCACCATTAAAATAAATATTGGTAAGGAATGTGAATTATTACTTGATACAGGAGCTGAGCCTAATTTAATAAAATCAAAATATATAAATTCAAGGTTTTTCGTAGATAAGAGGGATATATTACAGCTTAGCGGTATAACTAGTGAAAATGTTTTTACTTTGGGGAAGGTTAAAATAAATTTGTTTGGTCAGAATACTTATTTCCATATCGTACCGGATAATTTTTTGTTGAAACAGGATGGTCTTTTGGGTTCGGAATTCTTTATTGATAATAGTGCAAAAATAGATTATAAAGAGAAGTGTTTAATAATTCAGAATGAGAAAATTCCATTTATAGAACATGATACAATTAGAGTTTATTCGAGAGAGAGGAAAGTAGTTCGAGTCGAGATAAATAAAACAGATTTGAAACAGGGATATCTTCCACGATATGATTTCGAAGAAAAGGTCTTTATGGGTGAAGCTGTGGTTGAAAATCATGGCGGATATTCATATCTTTTGTTATATAATTTGAGTGAAGATGATGTTGAAATTAAATTACCGAGATTAGAATTAGAGTCCTTTGAAATTCCGGTTGTAGAAGAAGAAGTAAAACTAAATGATGATTTAATTGTTACTAATTCACATTCCTCGGGTAAAAGATTATCTGGAAGACAGAAACGAATGATTAAGAAAATAGATAGTATGAGTACACAACGTTATAAAGACATTATGAAATTACTTAATATTGAACATTTGAGTTATGATGAAAAAAAGGAAGTCAAGAAATTGGTAATGATGAGTCAGGAAAGGTTCCATTTACCAGAAGAAAAGCTTACAGCAACAGATATGATGTACCATGAAATTGGGACCACGGATGATCGGCCAATACATGTGAAACAATATCGTTTTCCGCCAGCCTTGAAGGATGAATTAAACAAACAGGTGAAGGATTTATATGATAACGGGATAATAAAGGATTCAAAATCACCCTACAATACACCGATATGGATAGTTCCCAAGAAACAGATTCAAAAGGAAATAAGAAATGGAGAATGGTATTAGATTTTAGACAATTGAATTTAAAAACCCTTTCGGATTCTTATCCAATTCCTAATATCAGGGATATATTCGATAAATTAGGTGGGGCAAAGTATTTTAGCGTCTTTGATTTGGCATCTGGGTTTCATCAGATAAGGATGAGTCCTAAAGATAGCCATAAAACAGCTTTTTCAACCCCCCATGGTCACTATGAGTTCGAAAGAATGCCCTTTGGATTAACAAATGCTCCCGCCACATTCCAGAGATTGATGAATGTAGTTTTTAGTGGTTTGCAAGATTCTGAATTATTCGTTTATATGGATGATATCGTTATTTTTGCGAGAAATATGGAAGAGCATAGGAGGAAGTATAAAGAAATGATTGAGAGATTGGAGGAAGCAAATTTGAAATTACAGCCTGATAAATGTTCATTCCTACGTCGTGAAGTATTGTATTTGGGACACATAATTAGTGAAGAAGGTATTAAACCAAATCCCGCGAAATTAGAAGCAATTACTCATTTTCCAACTCCAAAAAAGATTTTACACATACAGGAATTTTTGGGGATGACGGGATATTATAGGAGTTTTATAGATAAATATTCAGATATAGTAAAACCAATGTTAAAGTTATTAGAGAAAGATGTCGAGTTTATTTGGGGAGAAGATCAGCAAAAAGCTTTTGAAATTTTGAAAAGAAAATTATGTGAATCTCCAGTTTTGCAATACCCAGATTTTCAACAACCTTTTGTTTTGACCACTGACGCTTCAGGTATTGCTATTGGTGGAATTCTTAGCCAGGGAGAAATAGGTAAGGATAGACCAATTACATATGTCTCTAGATCTTTAAATTCGGATGAAAGGAAATACACAACGTATGAAAAGGAGGCGTTAGCTATCTTACACTGCGTTCATCAACTAAGACCATATCTCTATGGCCGAAAATTCACTGTAGTCACAGACCATAAGCCCTTATGCTGGATGCGCACCGCTAAGGATCCAACGTCTAGACTCACAAGGTGGAGATTAAAGTTGGAAGAATATGACTTCGATGTCATTTATAAAGCAGGAAAGAAAAACGTTAACGCTGATGCCCTTTCAAGAAATCCGATTGATCGAGACGAAATAAAGGAAGCAGAGGAAGTTAAAGCAAAAGAAGTAAAAATAGTTTTGAGACAATCTAAAAGAGAAAAGAAATTTACAAGTTTGGGAGAACAGTATCGGGAGGCAGTCGAAATTAAAAAGGAGAGGAAGTTAAAAAGAAAACGAAAATTAAATGAAAGTTCTAAGTCGGGTTCTAAGTCGGATAAAAATGAAAGTTCTAAGTCGGGTTCTAAGTCGGATAAAAATGAAAGTTCTAAGTCGGGTTCTAAGTTGGGAAAAAATGAAAGTTCTAAGTCGGGTTCTAAGTCGGATGAAAATGAAAGTTCTATGTTGGGTAATGATGATGTTTTTGAAAATGATAATTCGAGATGTGAGGAAAATAATGTTACTAATTCAGGAAAAGATAATTCTAAGTTGGGAAAAAATAATAAAGATAATAATTCTAGTTTGAGAGAAAATGTAGAAATTGATTCAGAAATGGATATTAATAGAGAAGAAATGATAAATTCAGATAATGAAGAAAATGAAGATTCAAGTTCGGAAGATGAAGAAAGTCATATTAAGCAACTTACAGAGTACATTAATGAAACTAGAGATCCACTAAATTTTCAGAAAAATGATAAAGTTTATTTTGTGGATCAAGATGGAAAACCAATTGATTCAGAGAGTTTAAAATTTTTGAAAAAAGAACAAATTCCCACTTTTGGAAAAATGCAGATGGGAACTGTAAAAAGTATTAAGAAAGGGATAAAATATCATTTCGGTTTATGTGTAAAAACTGAGGAGTTTGAACATGAGGAAGTTTTGAAATCTTTTCATAATTGTTTTAGAAATTTACGGAAAATGTTGGGAAGTAAAGATATAAAATCAATTTCTATAAATAAAAATTATAAAGTAAATGAAATATCGTGGAATATAATTTTAGATATAATCAAGAAACAACTTAAGAATATTGAGATAATAATTTGCACAAATATTGTTACTTGTCCATCGATAACAGATAGACATGAAATAATTAAAGAGAACCATAGTAGTCCTATAGGAGGACATAAAGGAATGAATAAAACATATAATAGGATACGACAAAATTATTTTTGGGATAACATGAAGAATGATGTGGAAACATTTATTCAGCAATGCTTATCATGTAATTTAAAGAAATTATACAGAAAGAAAATAAAACAACCAATGGTTATAACAGATACTCCGGGTGGAGCATTTGAGAAAATCGCTATGGATTTGGTGGGACCTCTTCCATATTCGAATAGAGAAAATAGGTATATTTTGACAATACAGGATTTACTAACAAAATATTGTGTGGCAGTTGCAATTCCAGATGCTACTGCAAGCACCACAGCTAGAGCCTTTATAGAAAAGTTTGTTTGCATATATGGTTGTCCTAAGGTTGTCCTTACGGATCAGGGAAGAAATTTCATTTCAAAATTGATGAAACAGATAGCTAAGATATTGAAAATCAAACAATTCCAGACGAGTTCGTTCCATGCCCAAAGTAATGGTAGTCTTGAACGCACTCATATAGTATTGGTGGAATATTTAAAACAGTATATAAGAGATGAATCTGATTGGGATGAATGGTTAGAGTTATGCATGTTCAGTTACAATACAAGTATTCATGAAGCTACAAAGAGAACGCCGTATGAATTAGTTTTTGGGAGATTGGCAATTTTACCGTCACATCTACCTCTATCACGACATGAAAGACTTGATACTTATGATGACTATTTGGTGAAATTGATGACAAAATTAAGTAAAATTCAGAATGAAACGCGAGAAAATTTAATCAAAGCAAAAGAAAAATCAAAGAAATACTATGATAAAACAATGAATTCGAGAATTTTTGTTGAAGGTGACTTTGTATTTTTGAGAACTGGGAACAAGCAGGGAAAGTTTGGTGACCATTATTCAGGTCCATATGAAATAGTAGATGTTTATGATCAGAAAAGAATAGATATAATGATAAATAATAAATTGAGAACAGTGTCTGCAGATAGATTGAGACATTCTTATATAACGTTAGATAATGATATAAACTAATATATTGAAATTATTTTATATTTTCCAGAATTTTTAAAAGAGAAACCATCATGCTAATTTACATATTGATTATTTCCTTTCTGTATCCTTCCCAGGCCCTGGTTGGATATGATTGCGCAAATTTGAACACTGATATAACCATGCTATCTTTAAATGATGTGGGGAGTTGTGATTTACCTGATATAGATGTGAAAACCACTAAGGTCAATATACAATTGTTACAATGGTCGGATGTGACAAGCATCCATGTAATTCAATGTAAAGTAGAAGTGAAGAGACAGGTCTATCATTGTGGTATGCATTCACATATCAGTGCTGTAAGCAATGGTATGGCTGAGTATATGATGGAGTTAGATAGAAGTCAATGTCAGAAACTTCATGAAACTGGTCGGTTAATTATAGGAGAAGGAATTTTGGATAAATTGAGGGTTAATGCGTCACAAACACGTAGTGTCACTTTAGCGGGAACTATAAAGTCAGATGGAACTTGTTATGGTGTACCATATTCGGACGACCTACAAACTTATGATAAAGAGGTTATTGTTCAGGGTACCATTAAAGTAACTTTGCGAGAATATTATGCCCCTACTAATTTAGATTCAAACGTAATTCACTTGCCAAATGGAGTTGTGGGAGAATTTAATAAAGCCGAATGTTCAGATTATGAGGGAGGACAAATTTTTTGGGATCGACTTCCGGAGGATACTTGCAAATTTAACAGATATCACGTGCTATATGAAGGACCCGCGGATAAGGGATATTTGAGTTCAACCGCTGGGAAAGAATTAATTTATAGCGTAGAAACAAGGGGAACAACTTTCGCGTTAACTACAGAAAAGGAACATATGAAATGTGGTTATAAAGTTATTCAGACTGAGCATCCTAAATTATTTATCCTTGAAGGGAATAAGGGAAGTTATTTTTCCGCGATTAAAATAATAAATACACATGATATGGATATGTTTACCTATGTAAACTCAAAATTTGTTTACGTGGAGAAACATATCCGACGACAGTTAAATGATTTATATAGGGATGTAGTGTTTCAAAGATGTCAATTAGAACAGAAGGTATTGAGAAATCAATTAACGTTAGCGATGTTGAAACCGGATCAGTTTGCATTTGATTTTATGGGAGGACCCGGTCACATGGCGGTTGTAAGGGGAGAAGTGATTTTCATTATTAAATGTATTCCGGTTACTGTCAAGATACGTAAAACTGAAGAATGTTACTTAGAAGTACCAGTTACTAGAGGGAATGAATCATATTTTTTGACACCGCGAACTAAAATTTTGACAGAAAGTGGAAGTGAAGTCGGTTGTAGCAGGGTGATACCTCCTACTTTTCAATTGGATGACTTATGGTATAAATTTTTGCCTGCTCCCGTTGAAAGTAAAGACCCCGGTAAAATACAAACCAATAACAAACGAATGTGGGAATATAAATATTTGCAACATTTTGCTACTAGTGGGATATATAGTGAGGAGGACTTAGAGAATTTACGTGAAAATATTATGTTTCCTTCTAATCGACCAGCGATATTGAATATTTTAGCTCGAAAAGTTTCAGGGAAAAATGTAAATTCAGAATTGATTAAAATGAATAATTTTATGGATAGCATGGAAATAGAGAAAATAGTTTCGAATAAATGGAATTCGTTCATGAATACTTATAGAAACTTTGGGATTTATAGTGCAGGGTTTTTGATGACGATAATAATCTTTAAAGTAATTAAGGTAATCATATCCACCATCCTAAATGTTTTATCCTTACATTCTGCATTTGGTTGTACATCGCAATTGTTGGGAGCATTTTGTAATGGAATCGTAAACTGGATGCTGCATCGACAACATAGAAGAAGATTCAAGCAATGGGACGCAGAGAATCCCATACAGGAAGCCAGAGAGTTAATGCCAATGAAAACTGAAGAGTCTGATAATCCAGTAACCGAAACGGAAAGTAATGCTGAAAATATCAAGAAAGCATTACCAAATAAATCTAAAAGTTATATTTGATTAGTTAATAATACATTTTAAAATTTAGTTAATGATTTAAAATTAGATTAAGATAAGAACTGAAGTACAATATATAAATAACTTCTAACTTTTGAATAAGCTACCTTTTTAATTAATGTTGAATTTAAATATCTTATATAATATGGACAAATATGATTTTGATAAGAAAATTGAATTAAAGTAAAAAATAAAAATAATGAGAAAGATGAGATAAACTTTGATAATTACCTTTTTGAAAAATATTATTAAAAATTATATTATGATACCGTAAAATAAAAATTGCATAAAGTTGTTGAGGAAATGAAGATATATTAATATTCAAAAGGGAAATCTTTAAGACATCTATCATTCAATGTGAAAAATAAATGATAAGATCCTTGAAGAACGATCCTGAATATTAGTTATGAAGACCCTTGGAGAACGATCCTGAATGCTGGTTGTGGCCCAATGGTTACGAAGATCCTTGGAGAACAATCTTGAATACCAGATGTGGCCCTATAAAGGTTCCAATGTCTAAAAGCGGATATCTGTTGGCCTTTATCCTTGGAGGTCTACATCAGCTACAAACATGAATTTCTATTTGAAATGATGAATACAATAAAGTATGTGATCTGTCAAAATAAATGATGAGATCATTGAAAGTATTCAGATTAATAATGAAGAAGAAATCATCGTAAACAACGTTGGAAAATCTACAACCATGGAGGATACCAAGAAGAGAAATGTAATTTTGAATCTACAACTTGTAAATTATATTAAGTTTAAAGGTAGAATAGCGTTTACCTCAAATGAGTTTTGTTGGTGTATGCGTAACTGACACTGACATATTAAACATTGAAAAAGATAAGACAGTTTTAATGGTTTTTAGGACTGAGATATTTTTATTTTTATTTTTACTTTTTAGAGATAAGGAAGTTGATGATTTAATGCTTATATAACATTTAATTAAAATTTTTTTTTAAGTTGTTATTATGATAAGACAGTGAGAGGCGAAGAGACTCACTTTAAATAAACACTCTGATAAATTTAAGATAATATTATGATTTGCGATAACTATAAGTTTAAAAAGAAAAATGTTTAGATATAAGATAGTGAGAGGCAAAGGGACTCACTTTTAAAAAGCACCCTAATAGAATATTAAGACAATAATTGATAATCATGATATGATATTTACATTTGGGAAAGAACTAGGAAATTGATAAAATTGAGAAATTTAAATATATTAAAATTTTTATTTAATTCGGTAAATTTAGATACATCTCGAAATCTCTTTTGAACCAACAGGAAAAGCACATATCAGTATGGTCCTTAGATTTCACTTGCTCTGTGAAGCAGTGGAAGCAGAGACTAGGATCAACCTTGAAAAATTGAAGATTTTTGAAAAATTTTCTTTTTAGAAATTACTGATGGTAGAAATTTTCTTACCTTTGATAGCTCTGTGGACAAGAAACTTGAAGAAAGTGAATTTTGCTGTTCACTAAACAAAATTGAAACAGACAGCCAAGCTGCTGTCAAAAGTGTCAATGCCTCTAAATTGTTGGGAGGAACTGTTGTGAAAAATTGAGAAATGAGTTTTGTTAAATCTTAGAGAATATGAAATGCTTGAGTATACCTTCGGAATTGGATGGTTGGTCCATTCTTAACGAATTTTGTTGTGAATGAAATTTTTTGAAATCAGGATATTTATATGAATCAATTTTATCAATGAAAGTTTTTATTTACAGAAAATTGGGGAGTCTTTAGTTTTTTGAGAAGCGATATAGAAATAAACCGTTTAATGAGTTTTTTTTTTGGAATAAGAGCATTTCTATAACTATTTGAGATCTTTGTAATAATTGATGTAATAACAGATAATCTTCGAATTTTCGATTTATATTTTGAAATAGTTTTAAGAAGTATAATTAAATGTGAATACAATGTATGGTGATTGAATTAATTTTTTAAGTTCAATCAAAAAAACCCGGAGGTGTTATGATATGGGATTTTTACCCATAAAAATATCATATGCATTTTATTCACAAATATAAAATATTAAATATTTTAGTTATTAAGAAATTAGATTAAGTCAACGAAGAAATGAATTAATTGTATTTTAACACGTGAACAGATAACATGAAAGCAAATTGTTCACGTGCAATATTTTTCTTAGAAAATGAGATAGTTAATCAGGCCATTGTATAAGAGTGGGAATCGAATGAAATGATGGGGTATTTAGAGAGTGGGAACTGGGAGACTTCCAGGGAATATAAAACAATTCGAGGTGGGAGATGAGATTTGATTAATTACTCCCAAAAATGAGTGACTGATGGGGAGAAATTAAATTGGGAAAACTTCCAGGGAATGTGAAAATGAGGAGATGAACTTGACTGATTCTTACTCCCAAAAATTGTATGTCTAGGTAGGAGATTTTGAGTTGGGGGGTAATTAATCAACCACCTCTCCCAATTGCGACCCCAATAATTTGGTATATAAGAGCGAAATTTTTGTATTAAAATTGTATTCATTTTCGAGTATTCGACGGTAAACGGTTTGAGTTTAATTTCGGATAAGTATTATATTGTATTAGTATTTGTATTTGAAGTTATATTTGAGTGAAATTATAATTGTACTCGTTCAAATATTGATTTATACTTTATTAAAATCCAACTCCAGTTTAAACCGAATTTAAACTAAGTTCCAATTTCGTGTACGAGATCGGGTTTGTATTTTACTCCGATCCAGAAATATCCAAGAATCAAGGAAGGAGAGTTAAGAAGACCATTAGACGAATTATACAAGTTCAACCCAGGGAGCAGAATCTAACATCAAAAGTAAGAATTAAATTTAGAATATATAAACCTTTATAATATCATTCAAAATAGTTAGAATTTTAATTGGGAATTGATCGGAATTGAACGAAACAATTCTGCATCCACAAAGGGAATTAATTCCTCCAAGATTAGAACTTGAAATACTTACTTACAACCTCAGCTTAGCTGATCGTTCGAATAGTTAAGTAAGTTAAAAGTTACTTATTCTTGAAGCGATCCTAAATCATTTACAGTCGTCCTTTATTAAGGCAATGACTGATTGAATTTGAATGAGATCAATATAGACATTTTTGAACTTAGAATATTGAATTAAAGGATCGAAATATTTATTACTTGGAGTCTAATTACAATTGAGTAGTTGACTATTGAACTGGACGGGTAATAAATATAACAATCGTCTTTGTATATGGCAAAGTGGTTGTAGGTCATTGTTCCTTTGCACCAACATACAATTGAGTAATTGGTTCGAACTTGACAAGGGAACCTTGAGTGCCACATACAATTGAGTAGTGAACTGGTGACCCTATTTTTCAAGTCATATTACAATTGAGTAGTAGATTTTTAAAATAGAAATTCTACTTGAGTTGGATACTCAAGTAGTCTTAGAAGATAAATTAAAATAATTTATCTAATTCAGAAATGGATTAATTCGATTGAGATCTTATTACCAATTTAAATGAAAAGATATTGAGAATGAACATTATTTGAAAGCGATAATAGATTGAGAATAAATTGATAATTTTAGTGGAAAGCCTAATTCCGAAAATTCGTGAGCATTTAAACTCACTAGATATTCGAAGGTCAGAAGAATTAAACACAATCTTGGGTAGGACTTCGTCGGCTACGGAGAAGAGGAATCAACTTGCGAGATTAGAAAGGAAATTATTTAAAAGAGTGCAATTCACGCAGAAAAACACTATAAAATTAATTAAGGATAATAGTATTACGAATAACATTGAAAACCAGACAATTATTAATAATTACGAAACTTTCCCAAATGTTTTGAATTTACCGCAAAGA
>JABFOZ010000053.1:0-12761 GCA_022817625.1 Calliscelio sp. ZL-2020 | reverse complement strand
AAGTTAAAATGTATGATATAATTAGTTGAATTATTTTTGAAGTTTTACCTCTCTTTATAAACTAAATATCCGATATATTTGATGATAAAAACATTTTTCAATAACCATTGAATGGAAAAATTACATTTATTATATGCAAATTACTTATCTTGTACCAAATATATACTTCTTTATAATTATGTGAAAATGTGAAACAACAACATTTTTATTAAGTTACCATTAAAGACATTTTTCATTAAAAGTAAAGACTTGCAAACAAAAAATTCACTTCATTTATAATTGTATATATATTATAGAAGTATGATATATAATAGTATTTAAAGTTCTATTACTTTTATGATTCCTTCCTATGCGCGTCTTTTTATCCATTTCAGCCCTAACAAAAAAATCAAACATGGAACCAATATCGGAACCAGTCTTGCATTTTGACTCTGGAACCATGCATGGAACCATTCTTGCAACACTTACATGCATGGTTTCATACACGGTACCATGCTTGGTTCCATGCATGGATTATTTTAAAAATTTTTGAAAGTTTTTATATATATAAAAATAGTATTTAGAACAAAATATGTCTAAATATTTAAATATTAAAATATGTTTGAATTTTCTCTCTATATATATATGTAGAAATTTTATTGTAAATACTATTTTTATGTATATAATATACTTTTTATATGCATAAAATGAATAAAAAAAATTTCTAAATACATTAATTTTATATACATAAAACAAGTTTTTTAAAAATAATCCATGCATGGAACCAAGCATGGTCCCGTTTATGGAACCATGCATGTAAATGTTCCAGGCATGGTTCCATGCATGGTTCCAGAGTCAAAATGCAAGACTGGTTCCGATATTGGTTCCATGTTTGATTTTTTTGTTAGGGTTGCCAGTGTCAACTTACCACATTTTATAACCGTTCGGTTCATATCCAACCATAACACCTTTCCAGGACTTTTCATCAAATTTCCCGTGTTTGGTTTTGTCATGTACATATACTGTTGAACCTAACACCCTTAAATATTTCACACGTGGCTTTTTACTATGCCATAATTCAAAAGGTGTTTTTACTTGCTTGATTGCCTTAATCGAGTTATTAAGTGTGTTGCAGTAAGTACTGCCTCACCCCCCAAAATATTTTGTCCAACTTAGCACCGGTGATCATAGCACGCGCCTTTTCAGTGATTGTTCTATTCATCCGTTCCGCCACGTCATTTTGTTCTGGAATGTACGGAACTGTTAAATGAAAACTGATTCTCTTTTCAGTATAGTATTCTTTCATCTCTGAAGACAAATACTCTCGACCATTGTCACAATAAAGATTAACCATTTGTGGTATTAAAATAAGCTTTACTTTTTGCTACGAAATCTTTAAACATTGCAAATACGTTAGATTTTCGCTGAATAAGACATGTTACACAATAATGAGTAGTCATCAATAAAATTTACAAAATAATTTTTATCATCATATGTTCCGGATGTGATTGGTCCGCAAATATCCAAATGAACAACAAACAAAGGTCTTTTTATATGGCCTTTTTCTTTTGTCCCTGCGAATGGTAGTCTTGCTTGCTTCATAAACTGTTATTTGGTATAGCTTGTTCAATTAATTCTTGATCACTATCATTAACTAATCTTTCCCTTATAAGTTCTTGAAATTTACATTTACCGATGTGACCAAGACGTTGATGCCACAATTCGTAATTCTCATTCTTGGTCACATTTGCTTGAATACAAAAATGAATAGCTTTCGAATTAACCCTTTAACGCCGGACTTTTTTTTTAACAACATATTTTTTGGTTTTTTCAAGCCGGGATTTGTGTAGAAAAACATTCATAAATGTTACAAATCAAAGTAAATCACATGAATATCATGTGATTTTGAATCAGAACACATCAAGAATACTTATATTTAAGAAAAAAATCAAAATTATGTATAGTTTTTACTTAACGTTACTTAAAAGTTATTGTATCATATATGATACCACAGGCATTAAAGGGTTAATGTTATTATGATAGATATAAAAATTAAAATGATATTGAGTAGGGACTTTTTCAAAATAGTTTTTATCAGCACTATAGTAATATCGATATTTGCTAATCAATAGTTTTTAATTCTGTCGTTCCAAACGTTGCGTATATGTAACAGAAATAATTTTTACAAATTCAAAATTATTCACGAAATTATACAATTTTTTGTTCATCGTAGGGAAATAAATAAATAAATAAATAAATATATATATATAGTAACCTTTTAAATCTTTTGTTCGGTTTCCGTTTACGTGGTCTTTCCTCCTCGTCAGTATTTACTTCTGACGTCATTTCCGCTTCTTTTTCTTTTTCTCGGGCCCTTTTATAAGTTCCTTGCAAAAATAATAATTATTATTAAGATAAAATTGCATGCTTACTAATTTTTCTCTTGGAAGTTAGGATGACTTTTTTTCAGCAAGATTTTTTTCCAATAAATTGTAAATCCTAGTACATTGTTTATCAATGTCATTTATAATAGACACTGATTTACAATGAAACACAGAAAAAAAAATATCCTTACACTGGGAGAAATTGAGTCAGTTATTTTAACAGTTAATATCAGTTACATCTACTTGAGAACAGAAAAATCCTGTTAAAATAACTGAATTTTCAGTTAAACCCAGATAACAGTTCAGTTTCAGTTTACCAGATAACAACAGAAAGATTCCAGTTACGGTAACAGCTAAACTCAGTTATTTAGACTGACATGGTCAGTTACTGATGTTTGGTATTCTGCTCAAAAAAATATTAAATATTCTTAATTAGCTTGTGTTATATAAATCATAAAATTTAAAAACAGGTTAATTGGAATCATTTACATTGAAAAAATCATATTTCATTAATTGTTTTCAAAAGCTGAACCGTGATTTTATATATTTTAAACGGTAGAGGAGAAGAAAATGATATAGTAAATCTAGTACATTTTGATAATTTAATAACTTGTAATGTCTTTATTGTAATTAAAGACTTTTAATGTTTAGAACATCTAATGTTCTAAACATGTAAATTATTTATGCAAATTTTTAACAACTGCGTACCTCTACATAAAAAGTCATGTTAATTTGTTATATAGATTACAATTAGCAAATGACCTGTAGATACGCATACATTTGCAAAATATCATATTTCCAAAATTAAATTAAATTGAATAAATTGCACAGAATAGTAGTTTCTGTTTCTATTACATCATATGAATACGAATGATATATAAATAGTAAATATATGATATATCCTAATGATGATTCATTCAGAAATCTATGAAGAAAAATAATACATTTAATGTAAACATAGATTCCATTCTTCATGCTACAGAACTTGAAATATTATATATATATAGATAGGGGACAAAAAAAATAAATGTCAAATTACATAGCAACTATATCTATATTTATAATAGTCATAGATATAGTTGCTAAGAGTATGTTTTTTGACATTTATGTTTTTTGTCTCCTATCCATATAGTACATTTTACGAAAAATACCAATATATATGTTTGTACACAGGAAGAAAAAATATGCAAATTTTGCACGCGGATCATTGTACTAAAATGACATACGCGATGAATGCAAATGTAGCCCCCCACCTTTATACTATTTTCCTACCGAGCGTGTGCAATTTTTGCATTCGTCTTGTAGAAAAACGGGTAACATTGACAAGTCAATATATTCTTCAAATTTGTAATAAAATTAATGTTATTACTTAATTGATTTTATAAAATGAAGTTATATCATTAGGATTAAACATATTTAAATACGTTCATACGTATAGTATTGTTCTTCTGCAAATAAATGTAAATATATCACAGAATCCAAATTTCATAAAGAATAATTAACCTGTCAATGCTACCTGTTTTCCTACAAGACCAATGTAAAAATTGCACACGCTCGGTAGGAAAATAGTATAAGGAAACAATATGAAAATAGTACAATGATCCTCGTGCAAAATTTGCATATTTTTTCTTTCTGTGGATACGTGTGCGTTTATGTGCATCTGCGTATATATGAATGTGCGCATGCCCGCACGTGTGTATGTGCGTGTGTTTGTATCTATATTATTTTTAATTTTTCATTGTGAATAAAAAAAGTCAATAAAAAATTACCAAAAATGGACACATGTGGGGGAAAAGATTAAAGCACTAAATTTTTAAAATTCTAATAATGAGATTATATTTTTTTAATAAATATTAACCTGCATAACCGTAGATTTTTTTTACTGCATAAATGTCCCAGTCGTCACCTACGTCGCTCGAAGATGTAATTAATTTTAAACACTGATTATAGTTGACAGCTGGCCAGTGCACGTAGCGTTTATCATCACTTAGCCACTTTTCTGGGACTGTGACAAGACCATCTTCTAGCAATATTATGCAAAATATGTTTTTATCCTTTTCAGCATCTGCAAAAAAAAATTTTATTACTATTTAGAGTTTAATTAGATTAAAATAACATCGAATTATTAACTCTTAGTTTTATGAGTTAATAATTCGAGATAATAATTGCTTTCTCGAAATGTTTTTTTTAAATTGTATTTAAAATTTTGTACTTACTCATGGTCTGCAAGAAAAATGATTGGGCAAGAAGATAAGATCTTTATACACGGTCACTTCGATTCAAACTACTTTCAGTTTCACTCAGTTGAATCTAATACGAAAATCAAAATAAAGGGAGGGGTAACAAAACTCTATACTCTGTTATCTTTACAGTTATATTTTAACCAGAGGAAAAAAGTTATGAATAGATTTACATTTTTATTTTTATTTATTTTAAGGAGACATACAATTCCAAAATAACAAAATTTCACCAAAAAGATAGAAAAGAATATTATCACTGAAATCACTTTTTTTAAAACATGAATCTAATTGAATACATTTTACATTGAAAAAATGAGAAATATTATAAAATATGTAATATAAAAATGAAGCAAAAATGATATAATTCGAATTTTTGTTTCCTTATATAATATGAAGATTATATTTTTATTCAATAAGACACTAGCATTTTTGTGTATTCAAAAATTATGAATACATAAAAATGTATTCATAAAGAATACCTGAAAATATTGTTCATAAAAAATTGTATATATAAAAGCAATTGGAAGTATATTTTTGTCAGTTTTTATTTAAGACAATAAAACAGTTTGAAAAAAATCTGACCTGAATTTCGTTTTAGGCTTGTGTTAGTTTTATTATAGGGCAACAAAAAATAAATGAAAATAATATAAGATTATCCCCTCCCTATTATGAGTTTTTTAAATAGGGTTACAGAAACTTGAACATTTTAGAAGCAATTATTTAAATTATTTATTAGCTAAGTTCGATGTGAAAAGTGTCGTATTCATGTGTCGTGCAGTTAACACGGTTAACACAGTTAACACACAATTAAGTTTTCAACTAAAAGACATTGGAGTAAGTATTTGAAATAATAAAAGAAAATTATTATATATTCGAGATAAAGAAAGATAAGAAATTATATACGCGTATATTTTGAAGTAGAATTTTTTGTTGAATTTTAGTAATTCGGAGCAATTACACGTTAATTCTTTCAGTGAACATACCCTGTAAAAATATAAATGACAGAAAGCAACCTAATGTAATTAACGATACTTCCAAATACACTCCGCAAAATAATAATTATTGGGTCACCTAAAAATATAGGAAAAATTGAAATTTTTTAAACTATCATAAGTTCTGTTATAATCAACGAAATTATTTGAAAAAAGTCCCCTGTAACTATCAATATATTGTCTTCAGCATTCCGTTAATAAATGTCGTAAAAACCATCTCCTATATGGCGTTAAACTCGTTTGAAACTCTTTTTAAAGTGTTTTTTTATGTGCAAAGAATTAAGATATACTTATTTAAAAATAATGTGTATTCTGAGAGTTGTACTTCCTCAAACATAGATACTAGTACATGTTGTAATTAGTATCAATAATACTTAACACTGCCTTATAGATTAGATACTATATTTGCACCAATGTGGTGTAGCGGATGCAAAGGAAAAAATGTCAGTGAAAAGTGATTTATAATTATATAAAAATTATAAAAACAAAAATATGCTATGAAAATAAAGTTTGCACTCGTTGATTTTCCAATTTAGTTTAAACTATATTTTGATAACAATTAAATCCAATTGAATGCTATTCTACTTAAAAAATTGTGCTCGCTTGAAGATTATATGGGAATGCGATCAAAGATGATTCAAAGAAATTAAAATATTAAATCTTTATTGATTGCTTTCTATCGTATATATATATATTTTTTACAGGGTAGACATCTAGAAAAACGATATATTAAAGAAATATTCATAAAATTTAATTTTTTATCGTAGGTAATGTCCAAAAAATATAAAAAAGAGATATCGGAGTTGTCTGTTCGTCAATTTCGTCGACGTGTAAAAGCTGAAACAGAAGAAGCATTAAATTATCTTGCTGAAAATGCTTCGATAAATAATCGTAATGTTCTGGAGGAAAATGTTACAGAAAAAGGTATAAATGCTGATATTGTAAATTTCATTATGTTACACTATAAAAAGATACACTGACGGAAAAAAAACGCATCACTTTTTTAATGCCAAAAATTGGTCATTTTTAAAGGCTTGCCATTTTATTAATTTGCACAAAAAATTGTGTGCATGAAGCTTGTTCCTTCCTTTACAAAACCTGCTAAGTTTTAAGTCGATTTATTTACACCCCCATGAATTAATTACCCCATAAGGAAGGGGTGTTTTGATGCCAGAAAAAAGTCAACTTTGAAGTTGGCTGTGAAGTTCAAACTTCACATGGAGACGTCTCGAACTCATACAATTCCTATAAAATACCCATAAGGTACCCATACAATTCCTATAAAATACCCATAAGGTACCCATACAATTCCTATAAAATTTCCATAACATCTCGCAAATAATGTTCGAGACGTCTCAATAAGTTTTGTTAGCAATAAGATACGAACTACAATTTAAATTGAAGCACACGTACTGCAATGCAGTGTGTTTTTTAAATGGCCGTATCTTGGCCATTTTAAATTAGAATTGAGCGAATTTTTCCTAATCTGTGAGAAATTGAATGATTTTCATTTCAAAGCAAAAATTTCGAAGTTCTATTGAAGTTTCGACTTAAAACTTAGCAGGTTTTGTAAAGGAAGGAACAAGCTTCACGCACACAATTTTTTATGCAAATTGAATGCAAATTAATAAAATGGCAACCCATTGAAAATGACCAATTTTTGGCATCAAAAAAGTGATGCGTTTTTTTCCGTCAGTGTATTATAATAAATATATTTTCTTAATAAATGTCTTTCATATTTCTTAATAAATGTTTCTTTCATTTTCAGGGGCACTAGATTTTGCTTCTTTCGAAGATGTTACCGTAAATACATTATCACATTTGTCACAACAGTCTATGGATTGTTCCAGAAATTGTGAAGATGATGATAATGTGTTGGATATATCTAATGACGAACATTACCCCATTAATATGGAAACTTTTAATTCAGACGAGGATCCACTTGAATCTGATGATGAATTATTAGATACAAATGTAGGTATCAACATCACACCGTCCATTTCTGTGGAAGATAATACAAACCCGCGAGATGAGAGCTTCACAGAAGAATACCATAAAGATACAGACAGGGATGATATAAGTCTACAAGAAGATGTAACTAATGAGACTGATAATTTGAAGCAATTTTTAAGGCACTGGAAAGTTGAGAATAGTGTTACTCATACCGCAGTGACACAATTACTTCAAAAATTATCTCTGCATACTTGTTTTAAAGGATTACCTAAACAATCAAAAACATTAATGAACACTCCTTATGCTAAAGCACCTATAGTACCTATGTATCCAGGAAAATATGTACATTTCGGTTTACATAGAGGTATTAGAGAAGCAATTTTAAATGCAAACAATGAATTGTTTATACAAGGTATTGATTTATCAATTTTTGTGGATGGTATTCCAATTTTTAAGTCCGGTCCATCTATGTGGCCTATATTGGGTTCTGTAAACAATTCAAATAAAATTTTTCTCATTGGTGCTTATTACGGGCCCCAAAAACCAGACGATAGTAACGAATTTTTGAAAAATACATTAAACGACGTAAAAGATGTTTGTATAAACGGTATCACTGTTGAAGGTATTAATTATAAACCTCGAATTGTTTGTATAATAGCAGATGCTCCTGCAAAGTCATATATTTTAAAAGTAAAAGGACATTGCGGATATTTTAGTTGTACTAAGTGTCACGTAGAAGGAGAATATGGTCATGGTCGTGTTTATATGACAAAATGTAATGAAAAATTACGAACTGATGCAGAATTTCGAAATGGAACCGACCATAATTATCATCTTGGTTATAGCGTGATAAATGAAATTCCTAATTTTGATATAGTTAAAGGTATCCCTTTAGATTATATGCATTTAATATGTCTTCGTGTTATGCGCAAACTGCTACATTTATGGTTGAGTAAATCTAAGCAGAAATATTCTTTAAGTATGCAAAGTATTAACCGTTTATCTTCTTTATTAGAGGCTACTGCATCATTTGTTCCGAGCGAATTTTCTCGAAAATCTCGCACACTACAATTGATAAAGTATTTTAAAGCAACAGAATATAGGCTAATACTTCTGTATACAGGTCCTGTAGTTTTTAAGGATATTTTAGATCCCGAAATCTACAATCACTTCATAGCGTTACATGTTGCAGTGCGTATATTATGTTGTACTGACTATTTTCATCATATTAAATATGCTGATCAATTATTAAACAATTTTGTAGAAGCAATGTCAAAGTTATATGATAAATGTGTTGTTTCTCATAATGTACATGGATTGATACATATTGTACAAGATGTTGAAACGTTTGGAATATTAGATGATTTTAGCGCTTTTAAATATGAAAACTATTTACAAAAAATAAAAAGAACAATTAAAAAGTATGCGCAACCTTTAGAACAACTGTACAATCGGGATCATGAAATAATATCTAACATAGAAAAAAGCGTTTCACTTACATCTGAGCTTCAAGTATTAGTTGAGAAACAAATTGGTTACTGTATTTTGCCAAACAAGAAAAGAGGACCTTTATACACTGAAGCTATTTCGATTAACTTCCGTTTTAAAATAGAGAGTAAAAATGATAGCTGTTGTATGTTAAAAAATGGCCTAATTATTAAAATAACTAAATTTTCTTATGACTTTGATTTAAAAAAACCAGTTGTTTGTGGAAGAACTTATCAAAGAAAAGAATGTTTATATACAGTTCCATGCGAATCTTCAGAGCTAGATATTTATATTGTATCAAAATTATCGGATGAAAAAATGTGGGTTTTAAATAGTATTAAAAATAAAATGTTTATATTGCCTTATGATAATAAATTTGTCGTGTTACCGTTATTACATAACGAATATAAATCGGAAAAAGTAACACTGTAAATTGCTCTTTCGGCCAAGGTAACATTTAATAGACGTTTTTCATAAGACGTTATAGCAGATTATTTCTCAGGTTCTTTAAAGCATAACCGAAATAGCAGATTCTTCAATCATTGGTTGATTTAGCAGGTCCTGCAGCACAACCGTCGATATAAGATTAGATAATTTTATTATGTAATCAGACGTTTTCAATTTAAATATGTTAGCTAGATTTCTATCTTTTTTGTGTCAAATTCCGAACTATCTTGATGTACGTACTACTGAATAAATAAATTTTGTTTATATATACATAGATATAAAAAATAGTACTTTTGTATACCAGTTATCAAATATTTTAAAATCCTCTCATAATAATATTCTAAACTTATTAAAATAATATTCCAATAAAATGTATCAAACAAAGAATGTCGACATTCGTTGTTTGAAAAATGATCCGCTCATCGGGACCCCGTTCAGCGGATGTTAAATAATATTATAGGCTGGTTATTATAATATCTTAATATTATAGCAGCATGTCAATAATATGATTTAATATTATTCGCTGATAGGGATAAGTATTATTTATAAATAATAAATAACATTTAATATATTAATATTTATTATAAAGTTTGAGAATTTAAATATGTTCAGCTTATATTATTCCTAATAGTATAAATATTGTAGAATATCATTTAACAATATTATTTTAGTGCCCATTTTTTTACAAAAATATCGCCAGATATTATATAATATTCTTAGAATATTATTAGTTTATTCCAATAATATTAAATATTTGATAATCAAAATAAAGGATATTTAAATAATATTCTAAGTATAATAAATATATATAATTATTATTATACCAATAAACTGTGTAAATGCAAATATTATTAAAATATTCCTGGAATATAAGTATTAATGTTCTAAATACATTATTCTATGCGGACATATAACAATCTTAGAAGCATCTTGGAATGTTATTTTATATTATTTAATATTGTTCGAATATTGCAGAATATTATATTTAATATTATTAGAATATTCCTGGAATAATAAATATTATTAAATAATATTCTTCGCTTATAGGGTAACATCACACCATTATTTTTATCTTATTTAAAAAAAAACAACGAATTAATATTTTGGATTTTTAGAAGGAGATGTGTAATGGTTTATGGGAAATATTTGATGAGTAATGGATTATGGGTAATGATGATTTAGTGTTTTTAAATATAATTAAATTATTTATTCATCTCAACACTAATTATTTTCTATATATTTATAAAATATTGTAAAATATCTTAAAATATTTAGTAAATTTATTTTATAATAAATGTATTTATGATAAATAGATTCTAAAAATTAATATCTCGTGCTATTCGGGATTAATTTAATTCTTAATAAAAAATGTAGTACATTACTGCGTTATCAAATATTTCAATGATTCATAACTTTCACATTAATTATATACTATGAGATATCTGTTAACATTCTTTTGATCATTTATTGCATTATATTTTAAATACTTTAAATGTTTTTTCATATTTTAAACGTTTTATATATATTATATTATTTGCTTCATTTGTATAAATATCTGTCTTAGAATCGAAAAAGTATAATAACGAAATTAAAAGTGTATTATTTTATATTCTTTCAGTTCAACGAGGAATTAAAACATGAGTTTTCTGGTATTTATTTAAAAACTTATCATTTTTTAACAATTTTAATAACTATATATATTAAAAAGTATATATTCCTTTGTAGTTGTTATATATATGGATAGGAGACAAAAAACATAAATGTCAAAAAACATACCTGTCAAATGACATAGGAACTATATCTATATTTATAATAGCTATAGATATAGTTGCTATGCGTATGTTTTTTACATGTATGTTTTTTGTCCCCTATCCATATATATATATATATATATATACTGCAAATTAAATGTGTACAATAATGTGTGTTTAAGGTGAAATGTTCTGGCACAATTTATATAGAGTTTTCTTTTTTCACTTAACAACCTGACTTGGATTCGGGTTGGTTCCAGTCTTTAATGAAAACTGAATTAAGTTTACCAAATATGGTTAACTAGGTTTACTTTTAGATTTTTTCTTACACAAGAACATTCTCACATCATTAACTTACACCTAAACAAAGTCAATTATTGAAAATTCAATTTATTTAATAAAAAAAATAAAAAGACACTAAATTTTGTGAGTGACATAGCAAATATTATTGACGCTTTACTAGAAGTATGACCAGGGTGGAACACCGTGGTACGACTCTGTTGTTTCACCACACTGAGAGAAAAAATATAGTATAAAATCCTGCGCGGAATTTTACACAAGACAGTGTTGTATTTTTTAATAGGCTGCGAATATATCCCTATTCTCGTGCACATTATTTAAGTGCATTTAACCTTAATGTAACAGAAGATTAAAAAACTATATACGCATTTTATATTATTATGTAGTAACAAGAAAAGAGCTACACTCAATGCTCCCTAAGCGCGCGTTATCTAATCACAAAGCATGACGTTCTAAATGGACATCCGTATTCAAGTAGGCGTACTAATACATCTAAATGCAGGACTTTTAGACTTATGAAAAATACTTTATGCTTATTCTTATTATAAAATAAGAATGCTTTACTTGGATTTATGAAAACTAATTAAATTCACATTTCTTTTTAAAATGTTTGTACATATGAATGTAATATTTTATTTCATTATGATTTCTATTATTTTGAATATTAATTATTAACTTTATCTTATTTAAATTTGTATACAATATATACAGGATGTCCAAAAAGTGTGGAAACGGTGGAATATCTTGAGGAATACACGTCTTATCAAAAAAATAAAAATATACGTGTTTAATATTTTTAAAAAATCTATCCAATGACAGTAAACACGACCCCCCACCCCCACCCCCTGGGGGTGGGGCGGGGGGTGACTTTGAAATCTTAAATAGCAACCCCCATTTTTTATTGCAGATTCGGATTCTACGGCACAAAATATGGAGGGTTTATTTAAAAAAATTTTACACTACTAGTAACCTGTGCGGAAAATTATTTTCCGCACACTATACCGAAAATCATAATTTTCCGCACGATTACTCGTACTGTAAAATAGGATATTCCACACGGGCGCAAGCGCCCTCATACAACAATATACTATTGTTGATTCGAATATTTGAAATAGTATATTACGGTACAGGGACAAAAGAGTCACTAAATCTACGTTAAACATTTTTTTTTTTTAAGAAATTGATAAAACTTAATTAATAAAATTCGTTGTGTCAAAACAACAAATC
>JABFOZ010000052.1:0-12821 GCA_022817625.1 Calliscelio sp. ZL-2020 | reverse complement strand
CCTACTATTAAGTATTTCCAAATAAATCTAGAAATTTCCAGGTAATTCCTGGGTAATATTCGGACAAATATTCTAACTAGAAACCAACTGGAATAGGTAGTATCAAGAAAGTTCCTACCATATCCTGCTTTATTTGATAAGTTTGTATGTACTATTTGGGAATACGCTGGAACTTTCTGTTTCACATTTCCTAGCAATTCTCGGTAAATCCTGCGGCCTGGATTTGCCTGGAACCTTTTACGCGGGTAATTAAATTTATATAGTATGAGGTACTAATATAGACTTAAAGCTGTAATGTCAAATAATAAGTAGGATAAAAGTATCTTAGCAGTAATGATTCCTTAATGGATCCATAATGGTACCGTAATGGTTCCGTAACGGTTCCTTTTTGGGATATAGTACTTGCTGGGAACATTGAAAGTTATCGAGAATATTAGAGCCAGAATTGTTAACGAATAGATAACAAATAGTTTTAAAAGAAAAATATTAATATATAGGCGAAAATTGTTAGCTGATTTGTCAACGATTCGTAAGAGAGTCGGTAACGAATCGCAAACAAATCGTTGACAAAAGCATCAACGATACGTTGACGATACGTTAACGATATACTGACAATCCACTAACGATTCGCTGACAACTGACGAATTGTTGACTACTCATTAAAGGTGTCAATTTCAGAATCGATATCGAATAATTTACTAATCACTAAACGATTCTTCAACGAATCGTCAACGAATGAGTGACGATTCAACGATATAAGAATTCATTATTGACAAAATCGTTGACGAATCGTCAGCGAATCATCAGCAAATCGCTGTTTTTTGATTGGGTATACGGAAATCTATTGAAATCCAAAGAAATCCATAAAATTCAATTCATAGGATTTATAATCAATTATACCTTAATTTTATTATTTAATTATAACTTAATTAAATATAATATAAAAATTAATTTATTTCACAAATTTGTCGCATAAGAGGTTTTTTTCATCGAATTAAATTCAAAATTTTCGATGGTTTATTTTATTTCGAAAATTTATATTTCCATTATTTTCTGTATAATTAAGTGATTCAGATTTTATATACAAAATTGATTTCTAAAGATCCAATGGTTTTCTAAAGATTGTTTGTTAACGGGATGATTAAAAAAATAGTATTTGATGTTCTTTTGAATCAAATGTATTTTTGATCAATTTTTTTTCCAAATTTTTATTTCGACCATTTATATGTTTGATCAATAGTCATATTTTATCATTTAGCACGTATGATCAATTGTCCGTAACCTGTAACTAACAATTACATTTTAAACAATTGTTGTTTATGGTCATGTTCTCAAATCAATTTTCAGCACTTCTATCTTTGTCTAAATTCTTTATTTTCATATTTCTATTTCATATTTTCATTACTGAAATTTAATTTTAATACATAGCCTATATTGATTAAAATATTTATCTTAATTTATTTTTATTAAATTTAATTATATTCAATTTAATATAAGAAATAATTAAAAATCAATATAAACAATTGCAAATAACAAAATGAAATGAATAAAGTAACAAAATAATAAATTGTTTATACGTTTCTTCATAATAATAAAAGTTGAAATATTTTTATTGAAGAATGTTGAGATAAAATTATAGTTTCAGAAATACAAGAATAAAAAATGTTATTTATTCATTTATAATTTATTTGGTATCGTATAATGATTATTCAATAAAATCAGTGAAAACGTGATTCGGTATTGCAAAAAATATTTTTTTACATTTATTAAAATATTATTATACAGTTGAATAAAAAAATAATAATAAATCCCGCCTTATATTTTAAAAGTAAAAGTCACTAGCAGATGTGTTTCAAATGCATTCTTCTGTTTTTACTGCTAACTTCATAACAAACAATTAGCGCCACTTAAGAAATCATTTATTTTCTTCGTGATGGAACATAAGTTTGTATATCGAACTCAAGTAATTAAATACCGTGTAAGGAGACGTCGATTTATCATGGCAAGTATTTTAATGATTATTTTCTTGATGTTGACTTATTAATGTCTAATAATAAAATGTTTTTATATTAGAGTGAACCTTTTAAAAAGAAAAGCGAAAAGGATTTCATTTTCGCTGCGACCTCACCTACCATGATGGCAAAATTCGTTGTCTCGTACAAGCGTGCAAGAACTGAACAGTACATCAGCGATTCCGTATACGAGACGCAGTTCATCGCAGAACCCCTTTCGCGAGAAAACACCGCTGATTCTATTCGTGAACCAACTGGTGTTGACAAACAGTCAACTCCTGAAGAGAAATCACATTCTTCCATCTTTTCTGCACAATGTTGTTGCATGCACTCCACGGTACAAGTCAAACGATCAACGTAAGTTATTTTGTTTGTTTATATTTTTTTGTCAGTTAGCAGTAACATTCATCACTGTACTTTTACTTTTATTTGTTAATTATTTGTTTTAGAACTGCAAGAAAGATAAACTTTAGCGATCTTGATGAAACCGAAGGACAAATAATCGTACCAGAAGCTGAAGAAAATGTTGACGTACCAGAAAAGGATGGAACAGCATGCAATACTCAGTCAAAAAAAATGCGCTTCAATTAGAAACATTGAAGAAAATATTGCGCTTCATTGAAACATTTGTTTTAATAATATTAATCTTGCGACATTATTTAGCTTAAATAAATGTATTTATCTGTAATTTGATTTATTAAATTTTGTCTAATTGAAATTTATATTTTCTATACTTTCTCTGATTCCTGTGTTTTCTATATTTGAGTGTGTATTTTTTTAATTATTTAAATTATCTATTAGCACGGTAACATAAATTAGAGAACATTAATTAAAATTATAATAAAAATAAAGACAAATGATTATTTATTCAACCATTTTTATACGATTTATATTTATATAATTTCTACTATTATTTAAAACCATGGTTATTATATGTCATACATATGTGGACTTTTAATAAGAGAAATTAAAAATAACAATTTCATTTGCTACTCTTAGTAAAAATATCTTTCATTTTGTCGTTACTTGACATTTTGTTTGCTATAATCTTTTCAGAAAAAGGAGAGAAATTCCATAAAAAACTGAAACCAAATACCAAAAATTTTGTTTTGCTTGAGCATATGTTTTCTTAAAAAGAAATAATTTTAATTTTTTTATTTCTTAATTTTTACTTGCAATTTCTGTACACTGGTGCATCTGAGGATTCATATTTGTAATATGGTGTACACTAGGACAAACATTGTACACTAAATTAAATTAATTTTTGTTATGTGACGAGAGGGTAGTTATTTATTAGTTTATAATAGATCAATTTTAAATAATTATAAGAATATATTATTATTATCATATCAAAGAAATAACTAATTACTAATTACACAGCTGGCATTTTTATTCTTTTGTCTTACCTACTACTCGGATAAGAGAATATTTACACATGAATTATTTTCGGTAAATATTCCCGAATATAAGTAATGCATGATACTTGTTTATAAGATTAATTGTTTTATTTTTATCAATGTTGTGTAATATATAAAATCAGATGGAATAAAAGCAGTCTACATCTATGACACATAACTTGTTAGCTATATGCATTAAACGGAAATTGTTTTTTAACAAATAATAGACATAGTAGATACAAACTTTTAAGTGTTTAAAAGAATTATGCTTTTTCTTATAAATCATGGCGTACATTACAGTTTTAATATTAAAATACATATGTTTGTATAACTTGGATTAACAATAATAGTCATAAATTTTATAGTAACTACATAAGTCATATAATCGTTTAGATTTACAATCTTTGTTTTTTCTTCTTTGGTTCGTTCGCAATCTGCTTCTTACTATCTTTATTAAGTTTCCTCTTTCGCATGTTACTTAACATGATTTTTATTTGTGCTTCTGTTCTGGAACCCAAGTTTGGATATTTTTTTTGTAAATCTCGAATACTTTTAAAACTAGGTAATGGAATGTCAGATTCTTGATTTTGTTGTAGAAAGCTTTCAAAGGACTCTTCCAAGATAGACTTCTCTTCTTCACTCCACGGTCTCAAGATTCTTCGATTATTTGTTGCACCTGCAAATATATTATGATTAAAAAGAAAAATTTTATAATATTATAATTGATCTCAAAATAAATAAAATAATCATTGCACATCAAGGTAAAAGTTGGACCGTTATATTATGCACATAACTGCAAATAGATTCATAACATATATTTTTAAAATCTGCTTATAATTTAATTGTAAGTTTAGGTGAAAATGAGCGATATTATTTATAGCAAATAAAAATTAAAATTGAGTAAGTTATAGAATAGGCATCATGTTATTAAATGATTGCTCGAAAAATAACTCTTTTCGTCAATGAGTAAATAAATATTCAACTTCTGTCTATTTTTGTATTTCATCGTGTTTCTAATTAAATAATTGACTGTGCATATATTATAACGCAACTTACTTTTAGTACCAGTGCTTGACAAAGTATTGTCTGATCGCTGGTTAACACCATCAGATTGATTTAGTTCATCTGCTACGTTATCGGCTGGATTACCATCATCGGAATCGACATCGTCTTCATTATTACCTTGTGCAATTTCAAGTAGTTTCGTGATACCCAAAATCTGTTTATGAGCAATAGGAATGCGATAATGCTCTTTATGTATTTTATCAGCATGGCCCATAAATTCCGCTAAGTCGGAAGTAAATTGTTCTTCAAGATTCATCTTCAAGCAAGTTGTTGCTACGTGTTTGCGTAAATGGGTACCGCGCAGTGTAAATGGCACATTTGCACTACATTTTTCTGAGTACGCTCGAAGTAACCCGCAGGCCCTTAGATATTTTGGTCGATTGTCGTCAAGACTAGGCAATCCAAAAAGATACTTGTTTGTTGCCGGTACATTTGCCTTACTCCTATATTTTATTATAGCACGGCAGCAGTCAACTAAATCTGTTTGCAATATCACAGGAACGGTTCTATTTAACTTTCCTCTTACCACAAATCGAACATACTTTTTGGCATATTCTTTTTCTTTTGCCGAAAGACGTTTAAATGCTTCCGGATCAACTTTCTCGTCAATGCTTTGGCGAGCATTAAAATCATCAATTAGCATACGCTCTGTTTCCCCTGCTCGACGCCGAATAAAGACTTGAATTGAAATAAGAGTGTATTCCATTAATTTTTTCCAATTTTCTAAACTCTCTTCACGGTTGAATTTAGCTAAAGCTCTTTGTCGGTTTTCAGTTACATAATTCCACAATTTAGATATATCTTCTACCGACGGTAAGACATTTTTCTTTTGCCTTTGTTGTTGATACTGTTGTTCGGTCGCTACTTTATTCATATCTACTGCATATTCGGACTTGAAAACATGAAGAAATTGTTCAGCATCTTGTTTACAAGTCGGTGCTGCATCAATAATACATTTTGTGATGTATACTTCTCCTACTTGTTTAATTAAAGTACCTAAATTTAATACAACTGCAGGAGACCTATATTCGTTTTTGTCTTCATTAAAACCTGCAATCTGATTGCACACGTTCACGATAGCATTATAATTTCGCGGATTGAAAATGTCAGAAAATTCTGCTATGTTTGGTTCGTTTATCTGTAGTAACTGCAACATTTTACCGAGATAGCGTAATCTTGAACGAATTAAATCGAATTGGTAAATATGTTTATATTTTTTACACATTTTGTTAGCATACGCTATAATCAGTGGATCAAAACGAATAAGTCGATAGATTTCATCGTCACGCATTATTGGAAGTAACTTCAATCTAACTGCCTCTGTTGCATCCGGATGACATCTGTTCTGCAAAATCTTACTTTTCATGGCATGATTACGACCTGAGGATTTTTTATTTTTATTGCAGCGCGATATATGGTGCCTGATGTTTGATTTCGTAAAAAACTGATAACAAGATACACACGCAGTGTAATGGATGGATTTTTTATTTTCAGTTAATTTGGGTCTTCTGGCAACGATTAATTTTCCTGTATTATATTGCTTTTTCGTGTTATGAATGAAGTTTCCTTTACCTTTAAGTATGCCTATTAAACGTTTGCGCTCTTTACTTTTTCTCTTATACGATTTCAGTTCGCGTACATCATCTTTGTCTTTATGAACTTTCAACAGGTGGCGCACCAATTGCGTTTGTAATTTTTTGCAGTAAACACAAAAGTTTTGCTTTGTTATTATATCATCTGGCGCCTTTACTGATTGAATGCATTCAACGAATAAGTCTTCTTCGTTGATTGCAGTTTCACCGGCTGGGAAGGAAATAGTGTTATTTTTATTAATCGATTCTTCATTTTCTTCTCCGCTTAACGATTCCTCTTCATCAGTATTTATTTCTGCATCAGAATTCGGATTATATTCACTCCCAGACGTTACTGATTCGTCAGAATCGTTCTCATCGTTTATGACAGCATTGACATTATCACGATTTCTCAGACATCTTTGACGGGTACGATGAAATTGGCTGTCTTTATTTATATCGCTGCTGACATTGCCTAAAAGAAAATAGTATACACATATATAAATAAAAAATACAAAACCAATTATTATTACTTAGTCTAAACTTATATTAATTAATATGTATACAATTGTAGTATTTCATGATATTGCTAATGTCGATTATAGTTTAATAATAATCATTCAGTAGAAATAATATTGGAAAAATATAGAAGAATTAAAGGAAAATTCGAAAATTCCAAAACTGTAGTACCTATTTCATTCGATTTCAAGAGTTGGCGATCATTCTGTCCTCGCACTGTATCTTTATTTGCATTTTTCTGTTTCTGCGCCATGTCTAGTTTTCCTCTATTCTTCTGTTTTCTTTTCAAATTCCTCGACGTTTTAACAACGCTTTCAGGATTACTATCATCACTATTTGATACTTCATCAGCTATAAAAAATTATTCAATCTCAGATTACGTTAAATTAAATTCAGTTGTGTGTTACTTTGATATAACAAATTTAAAATAAAGAACAAATATAAAATAAAGAACAATAAAATAAAGTACACTTATTATTCAAATCTACAATAAATGTTAAAGTTTAATTATGATTGTGTTGTATTGTACCTTTCTCAGCTGTATCAGAATTGGAATTATCTACTTTTGTTTTATAGGTCTTCTTAAACTCTTCATTCATATCTTTCCTTATACCTGGTTCGTTCTGACTTTTCTTACTATTCTTCTCTTTCTTTTTGTTTTTCTTCTTCGGTTTCTCGTCTTTTTCAGGAGACTCAAAATCATTTTCTTCTCGAAGTGAATCATTCTCTAATAAATCAGAATTTGCATGACCTATTTGAAAGTCTTTTCTCGGATCTTCCTTCATGTTTTGTTCCTTGTCACTGCTGGTTTTACGTTTCTTCGATTGTACGTCGTTTTCAAGATTACTACCATCACTATTGAAATTTGCACCTACTATTAAGAATAAATTATTGTCAAATTATATTTAATTCAGTTCAGTTGTGGGTTATTATGTATTTATATAAAGATATTATCGATTATAAATTAAAAATAAGTTTCGTGAGTATTTTTTTTTAAATAAAAAGTAATTCTACTAATAGAATGGTTATGACTACAATTTATGATTCAAAAGTATAGTAGATGTTAAAGTATAATTATCGTTGTGTTATTCAATTGTACCTTTCTCAGATGTATCAGAATTCCAATTATCTACTTTTGTTTTAAAGGCCTTATTTAACTCTTTATTCAAATCCTTTCTTATGATTTTGTCTTCTGGTCGTTTCTTACTATCTATTCGGTTTCTCTTTACATTTTTCTTCTTTTTTGCACTTGTTTCCAAAGAATAAGAATCCTTCTCAGCTTCAAATGAATCATTCTTGTCTACATCAAAATCCAAATGACCTTTTAAAATTTGTAATCGCCTTCTCGGATCTTTCTTAATATTTTGTTCCTTGCCACTGATCTTTTTTTGTTTTTTCGATATCCCGTTGCTCTCAAACTTAGTACTATCACTATTGATATCTTCAGCTGCTGTAAAGTATACGAAATTCTGAGATTAAATTTAATTTAAATTAGTTTAATTGTACACTAATAGTATACAAGGAATTAGAGTTATGCTCGATTATAAAGTAATAAGTTATATATTATTTTTTAAAAAGAAAACTCTAAAACAATTTTTTAAATGGAGAAATTGAGATATTATAATTTGGTATTGAAATCTGTAATCCACTTTTCATTCGACGAAAATGTAATAATTTGATTATCTTTCTTTACTTGTATATTACCTTCCTCGGAACGGTCAGAATTCGAATTGTTGTTTTTTGATTTATAGGCCTTCTTAAACTCTTCATTCAGATCCTTCCTTATACTGTACCTCATTTTCAAGATTACTACCATCACTATTTACATCTGCTATTAAAAATAAATTAATACGATTATATTTAATTTAATTCAGTTGTAGTTTAATAGTTTATATTTGATTAAAATTATTGTCGATTATAATATATTAAGTTATGTAAAAACTTTTTTTTAAAGGACATTGTAAAATAAATATATAAATACAAAAGAATTGAGAATATTATTTGCATTAATACCTTCAATGAACATTTCATCCGATGGATATGTTATAGTATGAACATCGTTCTGTTGAAATGAATCTTTCTCATTATGGCTTATATCAAAATCCATATGCTCGAATTCACTTTGAAAGCCATTTCTCGAATCTGTGCTCGGAAATTCCTTCAAGTCTGGTTCCTTGTTGCTCGTTGGCTCTTTCTTCGTTTCCACGTCGCTTTCAAGTTTGCTACCATTAGTACTGAAATCTTCATCTGTTGTAAACAATAAATAATTCTCGATTTAAAATGAATTCACTTTAATTGTGTTAGTATAGTAAAAGTTATAATCGATTATAAATTAATAAGTAATTTATACTAGTGTGTAATTTTTTTAAAACGAAGAATGAATGCAAATAATTTTTCTAATACAAAAAATAAAACTAGAATTTATTATTACTATAGATTAATAACAAATATAAATTTTATTGGAAAGAAACAAAGTCACATATTCTAACTATGGGAATAAAACTTTAACCGAAACTTAAAACGTTTAATACCACTTTCATTCGCCGCAGATTTTAAGCGTTGAAGATCTTTCTCCAGTTGTACTAAATCTTTTAGTTCTTTTAAATTCGGAGTCGATGTTGCTGCTGGCGAATTAATAGACGAAATTGTATTTTCATTATTAACAACATTTCCTGTTGTCAAATATGTATCTAAAATATACACATTATAAATTTTCAAACAATAAAAACGTTGCAATCTTAGAATCGTTTAAAACATTTAAAGTAAATATTACAATACATTTTTTGTTAATAAATAAATATTACCGTCTTTATTTAACAAATCTGCTTCAGGCATAGCGTCGATTAGCGTTTGATTCAGACTGTGTATTTCAACATTAACGCTGGTATCATTTGTTGCAAGACTTTCAAATGTTGAACTAGTATCTGGATTCTGATTGCATCGAGAATTGTTGTCGATGATCACAATATTGTTGTCTAATTCTGAATAACAGATCTTTTCTTCAAAAGATTTCTTTTTCGGCAGTTCTTCCATGTTAACTTTATCCAGTTTGATTTGTATAACTCGCTTCAAAACTGTTTCTTGAACTGAGTTTATTTTGGTATCTATATAAGTTTTAAAATTGTAAAGTAAAACTGTACAAAAAATTGAAAATAATAAACATATTTAATTTTTGTGTTTCTTAGTTTTTCATCGGAGAAAAAATTGAAAAAAAAGATTTACAACAGAAAAGGGAGTTATATATATATTTTTTATTACTTTTATATTTATTAAATAAATATTTGTAATTATACTCTTTTCAATTTGTTATTACCATTCTGATCCTTTTTTTGAATGCCTCTATTCTTCTTTTTGTCGCCTGAAATTAGAATAAAAGTAATTGTAGTCATATAAATTAAATTTAATTCAATGTTTTTTTATTATATAATAAGTAATGTAATAAAATTATTTTTACCTATGCTCATTTTTTTTTGAGCAAGCCATGGAAAGTCTCGTAAACTTTGCGTTCTGTGATCAGCATAATTATAATGAACTTCATCACCCTTATATATATCTCTTAGCGCGAAGAAAACTAGATTTGGTACATTATTTAGTTCTACTATTTTCGTTTTCAAATTTGGTTCATTACTGTGATTGATAAGACGTCCAGCATGCCGATTTTCGCAAGTAGCATCAATACTAAAATTATAGATCAATACTCAAGTGATCAGAAATTATTCAAATTATGATTGACTTATTAGCCTTAAAACTATATGTAGGGATTATTTTTATGGTATATATGAAAAAGTAATATATTCTTATAATCAAAATTGAATGTATAAGAAATTTTTTTAGAAATTCTATGTATTTTATGTAAGTTTAATAACAATAAAAAACCTTATATACAATTTATGTAGCTGGAAAATACGTATACAGTTGTGAGGTTAAATAAATATCGTATTAAATTAAATATAATAGCAAAGTCTTTAATACTAAAAATTAAAAGTTCATTAAAAAAAATCTGATTTAATAAATTTTGCCATACAAATATCAGATTACATATAAAGGAAGAATAATTGACTAAAAAGTTTATATTTTGTATTACAACAAATTAGCAAGTATAATTGAGTATGAAATTATATGTACTGAATAAAACTACACTTAAATATTCATACCAAAGCTGTTGTCCTCGATGTTTAAGGTAGAACATAAATGAACCTTTGTATTTGTCTCTTGCATATTTCTGTTCCCTTTCCTGAATTGTTTGCCCCGATATTAATTCTCCTACATAACACGTTACATATTCTCCTTTGCTAAAACATTTGGTTGCAATAATACCACGTCCCTTCTCGGAAAAAGTTCGTATCTAAAATAAGTTAAATGCTTAAATATAGTAATGTGGGTAAAAATATAAAACCAAAATAAACATAATAAAATAACTGACAGCTAAACCATCGTCACATTTTCGTGTGATTTTTTCCTCGAGATCCAGTTTCTGTTTCCTCATAATAATTTGTCTCTGCGTCATTGTGAAATTTACCTAGAACTATTTATAGACTAGACTATATTAAAATTCCAAAATGAGGAGAAAATTAACGCAACGTTGAAACAAGAAGCTAAATAATTACAAAATATTCCTATTGGAATATTAGTATTTCTAAGACTAATGTTAAGACAAGTACATAAGACTTACATAAAAGACACGAGTACATAAGACAAGAACAATAAATTACTTTTAATATATTTGTGTTTATAGAAGTGTGGAATGTGATTTTCCAAGTATCTTCATTGTAATTTAGTTATTTGTGGTTTATAAAGCCTTTATTTTCAATAATAATTCATAGTTTAGACGTTTCGAAATTCTTTTATTTCCTTTTCAACTGTAACATTAAAGTTTGGCAATAAATAATTTTTGTTATTGTATGTTTGTTGTTCGATTAATAGATAAGTTGTTAATATTTGTATAATTATAATATTTTCCTTTTTACCTAGTTTTTTTAATATATATATAAAGATGTGTGTCTGTTTTTATTTTGGTTTTGGAATTCTGAGCTATATAATTGCATTTTTTTCCTATTTACAATTCTTGGAGTATTATATATACATATTTACAATTTCCTTTGTTTTTTGTTCTCCTCTTACGTTGTTATACTAATAATCATTGTCGATTTGTTACATTTTATTTGTATAATAACGGAGACAATCTGTCTGTTTTTGATGTTTTTCGTTTGTAATGTGTATGTATGTATAGAGGTTAGGGGTTATGTGTTGTGGTTCGTTTACATATGTAAAGGTGGTGTTTTCATTAAAATCATATATTGTTTTAAACGAAAAGTTTATCATATGTTTTGTTTAATTGTTCAAAATCCGTTTGTAAGTTTAAACACTGTTTTTCATATTTTTTAATATATAGGGCTTCTGAAATTTTTCTTTTTTTATTGTTGTTTTCTTTATCTAGAATTTTGATGTTTTTAAAGTCTATTTTATGAGTGGGGTTGTTATTAACATGTTGACTTACTACTGTGTCTTTATTATTTTCAATATTTGATATGTGTTCTTTAATTCGGGTTTTTAGATTTCTTTTCGTTTCTCCTATATATGATTTTTTACAATTGCAATCGAACTTATATACCACTCCAGTTTTGTCTTCTTTTTTAACTATGTCTTTTTTATTTTTTATGAGGTTATTTAGTTTATTGGGTATGTAATTAATTAATTGCATATCGTGTTTTTGGAGGGTTCTTTTAATACTATTGTTAATTTGTTTGTGGTATGGTATTATAATTGTTTTTTCAAAATCTATTGTTTTATCGTTTGTTTTGTCTGTGTTTCGGTGTTGTTCAATTCTCATTTCTATGTTTTTATTGATAAATTTGTCTGGATAAAGGTTGTTTTTTAATATAGATTGGATTAAATTTATATTTTTATTTATGAAAGTTGGATGTGATAGTAGAATAGCTTTATCTACAAGTTGTAAAATCATTGCTCTCTTTTGGTGTAGAGGATGATTTGACATGAAATTAAGTATTCTACCAGTGTATGTGCTTTTTTGGAACCAGTCTGTGATTATTTCATTATCTTGTCGGATAACCGTTGTGTCTAGAAAATTAATTTGGTTATTTGTTTCAACTTCAATTGTGAATTGGAGATCGGTGTCAAAGCTGTTGAAGACATTAAGTGTGGTGTAACGTCCCAGACGGTCACAGATAGGAGAGGACACCGTGTGTCTTACGACTGAACGTAATCAACGGTACCCTCGCAACCATTGAAATTTCAAA
>JABFOZ010000051.1:0-12857 GCA_022817625.1 Calliscelio sp. ZL-2020 | reverse complement strand
AATGTTTTAAATTATATTTTTGAACAAATATGATTACAATATGTGTAACATTTTTTTACACAGCAAAACATTTTTAATTTCCGTATACTGCAAAATTTCTGGAAACTGTAAAAATTCTGATAAAATCAAAATTGTAATAATTTATTGCTTTCAAAATTAATTTCAATTTGTCTATTGAAAACTCTTTTTTTTAATTTTACCAAAAATAGAAAACGAGAATTGAAAAATTATTTAGGTTTTGAAACATTAGATACTTTTGAGAATTTCTGATAAAGATTAGAAATCGACGTATCTTAACCCTTAATTAGGCGCGTGGCGCCTCTCAGGCGCCTAGAAAAAGACACGCCTATGCATGTTTTGACTGCGCAACAAAAATAATAAAAACGACGCGCCTAATTAAGGGTTAAGAAAAAAGAGATATTTCAGAAAATTAACGAAAAAAAATTACATATCGAAAAGTCAGTGATACAACCCACATCTCAAAAGATAACCAGATAAAATTATATTTTAATTCCCTGTTCTATTTATATATAATTGATGAATTGTTATTACATAAAATTTGCAATAAATGTATAGTTGGAATCAACTAAAATGATATAAATATAAAATGTTTAACCCTTGTATTAATTTTAAAAAAATTACCTCCATTGCATATGTCAGGCCTTGGAGGCCCGGTTATTAGTATTAAAAAATTGGCACAAATAATAGTGACTATTTTATAATTTGTTAGTAAATTACTAACTTTCTATAACTTATCGAAAAATGTTACAAATTTATTATAATAACTATATAAATTTACGATGATAAAGTACAAAAACACCTAAAATTGATCTTGGAAATGATTTTTCTGTAAACGTGGTTTCTTTTCTCAGAATTACACAGATAATTTATACATAAATAATAATGGTAAATATTAAGTTACAATATTTAAAACAAATTAAATTTATACATCTTTATTTTCTCTTCTCTGAAATTTTTTTTATAATATTATAGTTATATCTAAGAAAGAGAATATTTCTTTTGCTTTTTAATTGTTGCAATCAATTTATCATGTATCAATTTGTTACTCTTGGTTCAGTATTTCAATAATTTGTTATAGATGGTATTACAATCGTAAGTTTTAATTGAAACTGTTTGAAATGATATAAAACTTGTATTACAAAAATTATTATGAAATTATTTTTTATACATAAATTTCTTATTAATTGTAACTGTTATATTGTTAATAAAATTGTATTAATATATAAAATTAAAATGTTATTAAATATAAGATTTGGTTTTCTTCGTTATATATGTACCGGGCCTGGGAAGCCCGGTAATATCAGTTCAGAGCACTTTTATGTTTATAACTTAAAATATACGATCTATATATTTTGTTAAACGTTGTTCTTACTCATTTAATAAGGAATCAATATGAGTAGTCTCGGAATTTGAAACAAAACTATACATTTACACGCAAAATATTATTATATGTGCAGCGCACCAGGCCTGCGAGGCTCGTCATATGCATCCAAGGGTTAAGAAAGGAATTATTGTTAGGAAATGTTACACATTTAATTTCCATTTTTCATACAGTTGTTCAATTATGAACTTCTAAAAATTCATTATTTATGTCAATTCATTTTGAAGTTAAAATTTTATGTAATATTATTAACCCTCATAAACACACATCCCTTGCGCCAGCTGCTTTTTCGTGGAGATATCGAGTTGTTCGTAAGACATGTCGAAAGGAAAGTATTAAAAAAGTGGGGTTTTGTTAATTGTTTGTTTTTCATCTTTGTATAATTTATGTTTATTTGAAAATAACATTTAGTCATACTTCAATTGATTTTAATTTCGAATTTAATAAATATTATGTTTAATAGATAATTCGTGAAAAGAAGATCTCAAAATCAAAAAAAGTGGTACAATTCTATCAACGAATGTGGAACACCAGTTCATTGAAGAATTCTGTTGCTATCTTACTTAAAGATAATGCTTCAGTCAAAGCGATAAACTTACCAGATTGTACTTGCATGAAGTTTGATGAAACTGTTCACGATGCAACGAATGCACTGTCTGTAAGTACAAACGTCGATAATATGAACCAGAACTACAATGACGTTATGACTGAGGTACATGCAGATGAGGTGTCTGTGAATGTTGAAAATGTCAACTATACCGCAAAAAGTAATGATAAAGTCATACAACTGCTAATGAAGTTTGCACTAATGTAGAAGTGAATAAGCAAACTGTTTCCCAGCAATTGAACGCAGAACAACCTTTTGCGGAAGTCATTCCAATAATTGGCGATGGAAACTGTTTATTTAGAAGTTTGTCTTATGCTTTGTATGGTGATGAAAAATATCATTTGCAAATTCGAACTGTAGTGGTAAAAGAAGTATGCTCTTCGTGGGATGAATATTCCACTCAACTGAAGTACTCAACTGATCTTGATCGCGTGAAACCCTATAACACCAAAGAGGAGTATTTTAGTGACATGTCAACACTGGGATATTATGGAACAGAATTTGAGATTGCTGTTTTCGTCAATTTGTATTCAGTTGACGTAAAATTATATGGAGAATATAAACCGGATGTTTTCAGTCTTAAAACTTACTTTGACCACGGTATGAAACCAGACAAGACACCGATTCATTTATTATTCAGAGGATCCAGACACGGCGGTCATTTTGAAGTCCTAAATGTAGTAAAGAACATTCCAAAAATTCTTGAAGAAACGAGTTTTCAGGACGTAAAAAAATTAGCTTATGAAACAAAGATTTTAAAACTTGAGTTACAAAAAAAAGATGTTTCAGTGTACGATTTTCACGAAGAAAAAAAGAATACCTCGCCTCTCTACTCCGCCGTTTGTGCAACAAAAAGGAATTTTAAAATGAACATGTCAGCGAAGCAAAACAAACGCGCTATCGAAGAATTAAAAGAATGCAAAAAGAACCAGAAATCGAAGTCTGTCATCAATATAAGCAGTAGTGTTAGAAATCAAAATCTGTTATTGAAAAAAAGCCTTAAGCGACATTTCGGACATCAAAAGCCAGCAACACGTGTCTGCCGCAAGCGACACTATGGGCAAGGAACAATTGGAAACCGTGTCGGCCCCAAGCGACATTTCGGACATCGAAAGCCAGCAACACGTGTCTGCCTCAAGCGACATTATGGACAAGGAACAATTGGAAACTGTGTCGGCCCTAAGCGACATTTCGGACAGAAAAAGCCAGCAAGACGTTGCAAGCAGTAACTCTGACAACAAAAGCCCGCAATACGGAACTAAAGATCTTATTTACTACAGAAATAAGTATCCCATTAGCGGCAATAGGAATCAGAATAAAGATCATCGAACATTTTCCTTATATAATGAAATGTGTAAGGAAGAAAAAGATTGCAAAGAGAAACAACAAAATTTCATTAGAAATGAATGTTCGGAATATTATGGTAATTACAACATAGGAGATACATATTTTGATTACGAATATGATACTCCGCGTAGTTGTTCTAATAGTGAAGATGATATTACCGTAAAGGAAACGGAATCTGCCAATAATTTAAAATCAAATTATACATCTTCATTTGTATCTTTGGAGCAGCCATTTGTAAACAAGTTGGACGACAACGAAAAAGAACTGCTTGTAAATAAAACATTGACTGTAGGTTCTGATAATTTAAGCAAAAAAAAGGGCAGTATAAATATAGACAAAGGTGACATACCTGAGAATTTTCAAGATAATGATGACAGTGATACAAAACCGGTAGATACAAAAGCTACTGAAGACGATGTTTTTGTTCAAAAAATTGGATCCGTCGATGTAATTTCGTCAGCATTTAAAGATGAATTTGGAAACATTACATTAGAGCTAATTCGTACCACCTTAAGAAATCTGATGAAGCAACTATATCCATTCACTTGCCGTTTACAATTCTACAGTAAACGATTCAACGATAGAGGTGATATAAATTATTTTGCTCGCTGTTCCTTGAAACATAAATTAGAACATAAGTTTAAATTTCAAATCTGGGATATGCTCGAATCAAAAGCAACAGTTGAAATATTAAGTACTCATGCATTGCAAAATCATAATCAAAACAAGGAAAAAAAAGTTTTCGGCCAAGTGAGAGGTAATGCTCGTATGAAGATGAAGGAAACATTGAAGCATCGATCAGTATATGATGTGCGGAATGAAATGTTAAGACAGTGTAACATGGAAGATTACCACGACGGCAATACAGGCAATTTGAAATCAAAACATGTCTTATATAAAATAAAGTCTGAAGAAAGATGTGAACAAAGGCTTACGTTATCATCACGAGATTTGTCTGATATATTCCAGCTTTACATTGTTGAAAGTGGTAAAAGTGATCCTGCATTTTATATGTTAAATTGCCTTTGCAAGTAGTCATGTCTACAAGAAAGCAAATAGCGTGTGTACTCGATAATGCTAAATTAAATACTACAAACGGGAAGCCAAAACCGATCATACTGCACTTCGATGCTACTGGATACACATGCAGACAACCTAATTATGCAAGTGACAAAAGAATATTTTATTATTGTATGATAACAAAACTTGATACCGTCGCAATGCCAGTATTACAGTGTTTTTCTGCTGAACATGATATAAAATCAATTAGTAATATGCTTAAGGAGTTTAAATATCATGTATCAAGTGTTACGCGTAAGTGGCCATTCGCTACTGCAATAGTTGTAGACTGGAGCTGGCCTTCAATTCATTCGATATTGCAGGAGTGGAATTCTATGAATATAACAGAGTATTTGAACATCTGTTATGAGTACGCTGAGAAAAGTGTATTAAACTCAAACATAACAATACTTCTGACGTGTTGGGCTCACGTTCAACGTAGAGTTTCTAATTTTATTCAGAAAGAAGTGACGAAAAGAAAAGAAATTAAAAGTTACTTGCTAGAGTTAATGTGCCATTTAATGCTTTGCAAAACAATAGATCAATTGGACATGATTTTCCATGACGTATGCATGATTTTAATGTGTAAAGATATAAACAATATTAAAGATTGCTTATTATTTCTTGGAGGTGAAACTCTGAAACATAAGTCTGAATTGGACAAAATACAAGACGATATTGACAATTTGAAAGAAGTCGATTTAGAGCATAAATTCGAAGAACATTTTGAAGATGAATATGGAGACAGTGCTGCTATTTACGTAAATTCACCCTTCTTTAAGCGCTGTTATATTCAATATTGCACTGTTCAAGAAATGATCCGAGAGAAGGAAGTCAATGTACAAGAGGTCACTAACCCGTATTATTCGCTAATACTCATTGAACGAATTTTGATAAAGTATATGGCTTATGTTCCGATTTGGGGCAGATTGATGATGGATGACGTTGACAAAAATGTCTCGCATGTTACGAATGCGATTGTGGAGTGTCACCACAAGACCTTTAAAACATAGGGGGCGATAAAAATCGGAGCATTGCATGCAGACAAACAATTTTATTTAAAGATTCTGCTATTGCAAATAACCCCTCTATTTCAAATAACCCCTCAAGTCAAAATTAACTAATAAAATAACTATAGAGCTATCGAACACTAGTAACGCAAGAGAAGATGAATGCCCTACCATAAGGAGATCTGATATACCATATTTAACATCTATGGATACGGTGATTATGGATAATAATACTGATAACTTAAAGGAGAGAAGACTCGTGTTAATAGATCGAATTCGAAATGTTATATTAGATAACGGATTAATTGATAATCGATTGTATTATGCAAAGTCAAGGTCTACCGGTATCATCGTATGACTGTACAAAAAAAACAGGAAAACAGTTTTGGCTCTTTAAATATGATAAATTGCAAAGATTTCGAATTTCTTGTTAGGAGAACAGGATGGATTAATGATGGAATTATTGATTGTTATATACAGACTCATCTGCATTCATGGAGAAATAAAATTATGTTCCTTAGTACAATATACAGTACAGCCATTATAGGGAACAATTGCGATAAACCTATACCTGGTAGTGTGATATTTAAACTGAATAGGAAATTGCCTTATACAATTTTTATACCTTATAGCTTTCGAGGACATTGGCGTTTGTTAGTTACCAATGTCCTCGAAGAAACATTATTATTAATAGACCCATTTGCAGAAAATGATGATAAGGAAAGAGTTAGGAATGCTTTCAATGTATTTTTGAAACGCTGTAAGGAAGACTCCATGTGGGCTCAATTAGGCGACATTAACTGGACAGAGGAATACGATTTTGATGCTCCATTGCAATCTAAAAATGACACGTGGAGCTGTGGTGTATTGATCATGGTATATATGGTTAAAATTGTGGAAAATAAGGAAGTAGATAAGTCTAATTTCAATCCGGATAATTATAAGGATTCTATAGCAGATAGTTTACTTTTCAATTCATTAGACGTACAAGATCGGTGTTTATGTTACGTTAGTGTTATAAGAAGATCCAAATATATCCAATGTACAGTTTGTTCAAGATTGGTTCATATTAACTGCTTAAATAAGTTGATGGATGAGACATTCGAACAAGAAAATCGCAAGCGAAAAAGAACACACAATCCTAAGCCACAAATTTCAAAAATATATGATACAGAAACTTTCATTTGCAAACAGTATTACCTAAAATTATTCAAGTATTTCCACACGGAGAAAATTATAAACGACTGAGTCGTTTCTGTAAACAACTGAGTCGTTTACACAAGAAAAATTTGGTAAAGAAACGACTGAATAATTTTTGTAAACGTATCATTTGTTTTCTGTAAACGACTCAGTTGTTTGCAGCACACTACTTTCAGAAAACAAGTGATTACTTTGCAAAAACGACTGAATTCTCTGCGGTACACGACTCAGTTGTGTACACGCACACGACTCAGTTGTTTTTGGCGCGCACAACTCAGTTATGCGCTATGAACAAATTATTCATGTACGGCAAACTAACCTGTGGTGCGCCGTAAATCATACGGTCTTTTTTGGGAGAGCATTTTATTGCTGACGTACGCCAAAATTGATCAAATTATTTCATTATCAAAATTAATGTTAATTGGAGTTAAAGAGGTTAGAGTTGTCGGAAATAATTTTACTTTAATTCATGTATTTGTTTAATATTACATTTAATTCAATTGAGTAAATGTCTTGATAAAGTGTCTTATCAATTAATATTTATTTACCTTTCTGAGCTAGCATTACACTGCTTTGCATCATATGCGAAGTGAATATTGTTATTCGAGTACACGATAATTTTGGCGATAAGATGTTCTCCCAAAAAAGACCGTATGATTTACGGCGCACCACAGGTTAGTTTGCCGTACATGAATAATTTGTTCATAGCGCATAACTGAGTTGTGCGCGCCGAAAACAACTGAGTCGTGTGCGTGTACACAACTGAGTCGTGTACTGCAGAGAATTCAGTCGTTTTTGCAAAGTAATCACTTGTTTTCTGAAAGTAGTGTGCTGCAAACAACTGAGTCGTTTACAGAAAACAAGTGATACGTTTACAAAAATTATTCAGTCGTTTCTTTACCAAATTTTTCTTGTGTAAACGACTCAGTTGTTTACAGAAACGACTCAGTCGTTTATAATTTTCTCCGTGTATACAGCGTGCTAAAAAAATAGTATGAAACTCGTGCTGTCACTCTCACACCCGTTAATAATTTTTTATTGTACTTGTACCATAATTTACTACTGCAGGGCAGTCCACATTTCAACCAATTTAATTAAAGTAATTGGACAAAATTTAATTTGATTTGTTGAAAATTCGAACTCATGAACGTTCCATGCCAAGTACTTCCGTTTTGTGTTCATTCTGCGCGATATACTTTCAGTTTTAAGACCATTCAGTGTCAAGTTGTTTCTGTTTCATGTTTTTCATACATTTTTGGCGCCAAGTATTTTCTGTGCCATGTATGGTTCGAGACCATGTTGATTCAACCTCGTGTACCCATCCCCATTTTTCTATAATTCCAAAAGCACATGATATCAAACCTCAAAAGACAATTACAATGTAATTGTAAAAGGATACGCCAAGATTGCGCAGAAAAAAGCCCCCACAAAATTCTCACAACACCTCCATAAAATCCCCACAAAACCTCCTTATAACCCCTACAAAAATCTTCACAAAACAAATACACTAATACTTTACGAAACCGCCCACATAATCCTCCGTGACCCCCACCCAAACAGATGCACTTATAAAAAATAATGATATCGTAAAGAGCCAAGAATTTTCTAGAATGATAGTATTTGAGCATCCCTAAAGAAAATAATGTTTGTTACAAATTGTAGTAACACATTTTTTAAGTAAACACTTAGTTTCATTTATTTGATTAGTTTTGTTAATGTCAAACAAAATATTAGTTTCATTAGTTTTGAACAAAATACTTGTTTCGTTAATGTTAAACAATATATTAGTTTTGTTAGTTTCGAACAGAATATTAGTTTCTTTAGTGTAACATAATTTTGGCGTCCAGGTTTTGTACGGCCCTTATTTATATACAAAAAATGATTATGTCTTATACCAAACTACCAACAAACATTATTACGACCAACGGAGGTCGAAATTTTAATGTAAAAGTACTAAAAAGCGTACTTGTATTTATAATTTGTAACTCTCATGTCAATTGTGGGACGAAGAGCGGTAGCCATCTATCGACAAGAGAATAACTAGCGGCGCCGCGAGGAATATTAGCGCGTAAATTCAAATTGAATTATCATTTATTTGAACATTAGGAAAGTAATATACTTTACGATTTGCAACATATTTGTGAAACAATTAATAAATTGGAAAAAATAACCATATGAGAATTTCAATTGCAATTTTTTATTACTATTTAACATTGGAATAAAATATAAATTTGGTTTCATCTTTAAACAGTTAACATTTAATTTTATAATTAAATTGTAAACAAAATAAGTAACATTTATTTTACAGTCTATCATTAATTTAAACGTATCGTTTTTCTGTTATTATCATGGTAAAAATGAAAGTCTAAAAATTGTCTAAAATGATCTGACTTTTGGGAGCATGCTTCCAAAATGTGGACATTTCAGAGTTTATTTTTACCAGAAACTGCGCAGAAGTTTAAGATTAATATTTTACGATAAATATAAATAAATGTATTTATTTTAGTTGTCGATATTACTTTTAAAATCTAATAATTAAAATTATTACCCTAAATAAATATTATTTTAAGGAGAATCTCCAACAAAAAATTACCAAATTTTCAGATTTTTCTTCGTATTTCGTTTTTTGCAAAACGATCTTTCCTCTTTCATGTGGCATCAATAAAAGACAGAAAAAAAAATAAAAAGGAAGGTCCGACTTATGGATCAGGTATAGACAAAATCTGAAAACCAATTTTTATTGAAAATTTGTATAAAAATATGTATCTAATAACTTTATTAAACTTTAAACCGTTATGTAAATAGTTTCCTTTTTTGTTACCACTTTACTGGGCAGTTTTCTTCAACTGATTGCTTATTTTAGCTTTACGAATCGATGCATTCAATCTAATGTATCGGAAAAATAATAAGGCAAAGAAATCAAAATGTTACTAAGAATAAAGAAATTAATATTTTTAGAAAAACGAATTTTATTTCAAGACATAAAGATATAAAAATGTAAAGTTTATTTTCTATATTTTGCATACATATTATTAATCTTTGGGAACAATTTTCTAATAATCTAATAATCTTCCAAATTTGCAGCAGCCGTGTCTCTGTAACAAATATAAATTTAAATACAATTAATTTTCTATTATTTAGGCTTTTACATACAAGTTAGAAATGCTCCAAACATTTTTATACGTTTCTTACATTTATTTATTCGAGTATTCAGAATTTTTGTATTATTTAATTGTATATATAGTGTTATAATTTTATATATACATTTGTATATAATTTATTATAGTTTATATGTAATTTAAAACATAAAAAATGATATGTTATTTCAATTTATTATTATAAATTTCATAGAAGTTTTGAATAGCTTGAACAGGTCGAAATACTGATTTATTTATGATTCAATATTTAATTTATGGTAATATATTTAGTTTTATTCATATTTTTATATTGCTTGTCAATTCAAATAAAAATTTGTTTTATTATTATTAATTGTATGCCTTTTGAATAATTTACAATTAAATATCTGAACTAATATTTCGAACATTTCAAACCAGCCTACCATTATTCCTTTATACATTATATGCAAATCTATAACAAGTTTCATTTATAAATAGATAAGGAACTTAAGTCATGTTGCAATTGATATTTAATTAAAAAGTAGGAAAATGCTACAAAATTGGAATATTTTATATACCTTAAATCGATAACCGAAGTCAAACTTTCTTCGTCGAGTTGAACATGAGTAGCATTTTTATAAATGATCGTTGATCTTTGAGAATGTTCATGAAATCCAGGTTCTTTACATTCTTTGATTGTTTGCAATCCAATTTCGGTCAAATTGAAAATATCAGTAGTTTTAGTACTGATTGAGCAAACTACTGCTATTGTCTCTGGGAAGACGGCTTGATATGCATACTGTGTGTGCATATCTATGCTTGATAAAAAAGACGTTTGGGATGGATGCGTATGAATCCAACCATATGTCGTTAAACGATTTTTCAGCTGCACACTTGCAACATTCTCATCATCAACGGCCGAACAAGTGATGGATGTGCCAGTCTGTTTCGGAATAATTAGGTGAGTTATTTTGAAATTCGTTTTGGAGCGTTTCCCACACAAGTATCCACACGTTTCCGTATCATCATTAGTATTTTCCGCTGATGCTGTCAAAAAATTGTAAACTGCAGACTTTGGCAATATCAATTTTTTTAATTTTTGGACAGCGTTTTCCTGCGTGAAAGATTCCGTTGATTTCTTTCTACCTACAAAGATATTTTTTTACTCAGATTTAACATAAAAAATTTCAGTTATTTTTTACTATATGGTACAGATTAAAAAAATAATATACGTTGGTGTACAATTGAAATCATTCGCTTAAAAAAATGGGTCGTAGAATTAGCTACCAGGTCGCTTCACAATCCAACCAGGTCGTAGAATCTACGACCCATGTTGCTAGTCCTGCGACGCAGTAGCTAATTCTGCGATTATAATTATATTAACATAATCAATATATTAAATATACCCTCTAAACATAAAAGTCAATCATTTAACGTTTAGGTTAAATGTCACTAAAGTAACATTTAACCGTTTAGTTCAGCATGTTTCTCCCCCCACTTTTAAAAGGACAACTTTTTTTTGAAAATAACGTAAATAAACTTATCTTCATTTTCATTTATAACAAATGTTACATTCTAAGATAAAATACAAGAAAAAACTCAAGAGAATTGTTTCTGAACTTAATATAATTAAATACTATAATTAAAGTCAATACCTTCTTGCGCAAGCTTCCGCTATTAATGATTCGTATTTCTGACATAATACATCTGAAAAGACAATGTATTATAAGTAATAAAGAAGAAACAATAGTATAGTAATATTTATCTAATATTTGACGTCATAATAAATATAGTATTAAATCATTTTTACTTTGCAATATTTAATCATTGTACTGTATATATATTGCAATTATAATTAACAACCATAATTAACACTATGCTATTAATCATTTCACTTAAAACTCATGTAAAATAAATAACAGGTAAAATAAATCTTACTTTACCTCTGATAATATTTATGGTGTCTAAATTTTTTACAGCAAAATTGTTCTCTCCTCTTCCTTCCCAACTGCAAATAGCAGCCAATTGGTGAGAAAAAGTACACCCCAAAATGTTTGTTGTATGGCTCTTAGAGTCGTCGCCTCCACATTTGATGATTTTGCGTTTCTGCGAAAATATAGAAAAGATAGATTATCACACATTTTACATGATGAAAAAACCTAACCAGACAACTATGAATCTTACTTGCGCTATAAATGTACCTAAATACGTATATCACATCGGGTGATTTTTTTTCTTGCAATTTTATATCGTCTTATTTTTTTCTAATACAATCTATAGTCTAATAGTAATAAATAAAAAACAACACTTTAGATTACCAAAACAAAACTGAGTGATTTTGTTAAAACAAATTTATTTTTCTAGTTATATTTAAAGCAATAATTCAGTTATTACAAAATCGATACATAGTTATATTGATGATGATCCTTTAAATAGTTAGAATAATTTCTATGTGCTTCCTCGAAGAAAAAATTGTAACGCCATGTAAGCACAATAAGTGCAAAAGAGAGTATGTTTGTAACGAATCACGAAAAGAAACATTAACTTACGAATTCCATTACTGCATCGTCATTCTGTGATAATTCATGTTCCCAAATGGTTATATCTTCAACTGTTTTTAATGGAATATATTTCGGCAAAATTTCGCTCATTTGCTTTAAAACATCACCCTTTTTCTCCACCCGATCTAAACGCTTGTTTAAATTACGCAGCTGTAAACTTAAGCGGCTACATGCTGTTAATGCTGCGGCAGCAACGTCTGTAAATAAAATAAAATTTACCATTCAACAATTTTTCTTTTTCATTCATTGATTTTTGCTTCTTACTTCTGATTTCGTTAACGTAAATATCAGCTTCGTCAGATATTTTTTCTGTGTCACTACTCACAACATCTTCATTTTCTGGAATATCATTTTCCACACTCTGACTAGACGACTCATTAAATTGTTTTTTCTTCGTTTTTTTTCGTTTCCCTCTGCCGAGTTTATTTTCATCACTGGTGTAATTTTCGTCGATAGTCCGTTTTCGCGCGCTTTCATATGAATCTGCAAATATACCCAAAAGTAAAAGAACAGAAATAAAATGTCGAATATTTATAATTCAATAAATCTTGTGTG
>JABFOZ010000050.1:0-12912 GCA_022817625.1 Calliscelio sp. ZL-2020 | reverse complement strand
TTTTTTTCCACTTGCAAAACGCGGTACATCGTTTCAACAAAAATTCAAGACGAACCATACTTTTTTTATGTAAATAATGTTCTCCTAATGTGCAAAAATGTTCTGATTTAATTTCAAGTATAACAAAAATATATTTATGATGTTTATTAAAAACACCCTAATCTAGTAACAAATGGCTGATATTTCGCCTTAATAATCAAATGACTACTAGTGATTTAATTTCCAGATCACTCATTAATTGCAAAAAAAAGGGAATAGATAATTATACTATAACTATGCTGAAAAGTAGAAAAGAAAATTTGATAAAATATTGGGATCAATTTAGGAATCAACATGCTAAGATTCTCACTATGATGACAAAAGAAGATGAACAAGAGGATTATTTTATAAAAGACATTTTTAATGATACTAATGAGACTTATGAGAATACAATTGATTATTATGATGGAATGATAGCACAGTTGACTCCTAAAGTTGAAACTTTAAACAATGATGATCAAGTACAATTTCTTCCAGCTTTAGATACAGTAATTAATGACAACTCATTATCTACATTGAGATTGCCACAAATAACTTTGCCTAAGTTCTCAGGTGATTATAGCGATTGGGAAAATTTTCATGATCTTTTTGTCAGTCTGGTGGATAAAGATCCACGTTTAGATGGTGTAAAGAAATTACATTATCTTAAAACAAGTTTGATTAATGAGGCGGCATTGATATTGAAACATATTACTATAACTGAAGCTAACTATGCTACTGCCTGGGAACTTGTGCAAAAGAGGTATGGTAATATAAGGTTTACAGTGAATTCGTATTTAGAGAAATTTTATGATATTCCTAATATACAGAAAACACGGCTATATCTGATTTGAAATCACTTCGTGACAATATTGTAGATACGCGTTTAGCATTGATTAATTTGAAACGGCCTGTCAGTCAATGGGACGACATATTACTTTTCTTTATAGTAAAAAAGTTTGATCGTGAAACAACTCGTGAATGGGAAATGAAATTAGGTTCCAGAGTGGAATTACCTACATTTGCAGAAATGGAGGAATTTTTGGATACTCGAATTCGCATTCTGGAATCTATAAATAATCAAACCCATTGCGATACACAATTACAAAATAAAGCTAGTAAAGTATATAAAGACAATGTCAAAAGTGTTCATACCGTTTCAGATTTTAAAGGCTGTGCACGGTGCAAAGGATCTCATCCTATTTTTCTTTGTTATAAATTTAAGGCTGATTCAGTTCAAAAACGTCGTGAACTTGCTTCTAGAGAGAATTTTTGCTTTAATTGCATGAGAAAAGGACATATTGCTGCACAGTGCACATCCAAATATTCATGTAGCATCTGTCAAGAAAGACATCATACCTTATTACATCCTAATGTGCAATCAGATAAGGATAAAACAAATGAGAAGCCACCTGTCGTGATTGATCACGTTGCTTCTACGTTGTCAACGCATAAAATTACAGGGAATTTATTACCCACAGCAATTGTTCAACTACATTCTGGCACAGGTAGGTCAATGACTGTTCGAGCTCTGTTGGATCAGGGGTCGCAAGTATCCTGTATAACGGAACGTGTACGTCAAATTCTGAAACTGAAAATTAAAAAAGTTTCTATTAATTTAACTGGAGTAGGAGGTACAAATGTAGATGAAGTCAAAAGTTCAGTTAATCTTACCTTATCACCTGTGTATAGAGATAGTCCCAGCTTGATGTTTAATTCCCTAGTACTAACCAAAATCTCATCATATGTACAATCAATACCTTGGATCGAGATCGACTGGCCTGCTATGACATCATGTCAATTAGCAGATTCGTCTACATCACAAGATACGGCTATTGATTGTCTGTTAGGTGTGAGTGAGATTAGTCAAATATTACTTGATGGTGTTGTGAGACATTCACAACAAGGGCTGTTAGCTCAGGAAACCATCTTTGGATGGGTAATTTCAGGCAATAGTTCACTTATACAAAGTGACTCATTACCAAGATTGATTCATCATATTACTGTAGATCCTATTGATGAATTCATAAAAAAGTTCTGGGAACTAGAAGAAGTTCCTCAATCGTCATTTCTCACTCCTGATGAATTAGAATGTGAGAGACATTTTGAGACAACTCATCGTCGTGATGAGTCAGGTCGTTATATCATCTCATTACCTTTTAAACAAGGTCTACTTCCTACTGTAAAGCATACACTTCCTGTTGTGAAATCATGGTATTTGCGTAATGAGAAACGCCTTTTAGCCAATCATTCTTTACAGTATGAGTATCAAAGATTTTTGCAAGAATATCTTGATCTGAATCATATGAGTCTTTGTGAAGATTCTGATGTTATCGAAAATGGATTGTTGATCCCTCATTTACCAGTTATAAAGACTTCAAGTCAAACAACTAAGGTTAGAGTAGTCTTTCATGCTTCTTATAAATATAGTGATGGTACTTCACTCAATGATTTTCTTCACGTTGGTCCTAAAATGCAGACAGATTTGTTCGCTCTCTTGTTGAGATGGCGCTGTTATCGCTATGTGTATGTGGCAGATTTAGCCAAAATGTTTCGTCAGATACTGGTGAAACCTGATGATACGAAATATCAACTCATTCTATGGAGACCAACTCCTAAAGATGATTTGAAGGTTTATCGCTTACTTACTCTAACTTATGGCACAGCTTGTGCACCTTATTTAGCCTCTCGTGTCCTTAGACAGTTGGCTCATGATGAAAAGGAGAGGTATCCTTTAGCTCATTCAGTTTTACTCAACAACTTTTATGTTGATGATGCACTATTTGGTGCTGATGAGCTCGCTCCATTGAAAAGCCTGAGGATTGAGTTATCAGAGTTGCTCATGGCGGGTGGTTTCCGCCTACGCAAGTGATGTAGTAATGAGCCTTCACTCTTAAATGATATTCCTCGTGATGAACATGGTTTAGCATTTGATAGGGAATTTGGAGAAGATGATAGAATGAAAGTATTGGGGATAACTTGGAATCCCACATCTGATACTTTCACTTATGCTTGTAATCCTCCAGAGTTCAAGACGTGTACTAAACGCACTTTTCTTTCTCTTGTTGCAAGCATCTTCGACCCATTGGGTTGGGCTGCTCCCTTTCTCATTAAGGGCAAAATGTTGATTCAACTTTTGTGGTTACAAAAGGTTGACTGGGATTCAAAACTGCCAGATGATCTGGTCAAACAGTGTTTTGAATTTTATAATCAGTTGCATCAGTTATAAAATGTGAAACTCGTACGTTGGAACGGGTTGTCACAACTAAGTTCAAGTGTTGAACTTCATGGGTTTGCTGATGCCTCAAGTCGTGCATATGCTGCTACCACTTATCTACGTGTGGTCATGCCAGATAATCGTGTTATTGTAACACTATTGTGCGCTAAGACAAAAGTCGCACCTTTGAAAGTTGTTAGTATTCCAAGGTTGGAACTTTGTGCAGTAGTCTAATTGGTTCGAGTGATACAATTTGTTCGAGACTCGATGCAGATACCTTTTTCTCATATTTACTGCTGGACAGATTCAAAAACCACTTTGGACTGGTTGAAATTACCTCCGAATACTCTGCGCACCTTTGTGGCAAATAGAGTATCATTCATACAAACTGTCCTAGAAAATGCAAACTGGGGCCATGTTCCTAGCATCAGTAATCCTGCGGATTGTCCTTCGAGAGGACTGGATGTCGAGGCTTTGAGGAACCATGAGTTGTTGTGGCATGGACCTCAATGGTTGAGAGAACCTTCTGACCAATGGCCTGATTTACAAAACTCAGACATGGAATCTGAAGTTCAGGCAGAGGTCCTTACTGAAGCAAACTTAACTATGGAAGATTGCCATTGTGAGTGGCCTATACTAAATGATATTTCCTCATGGACACGGCTTGTACGAATTTTGGCTTACGTTTTTCGATTTGTTACATCGATTCGTGCAGTTACTCAGAATCGAGTGATTGGTTCTTTAACCGCCGATGAAATTGACAAATCGCAAAGGATTATAATTAAATTCGTTCAAAATCAAGCTTTTTCACATGAAATATCATATTTGAGTAAAAGCAAATTGTTACCTTGTAAAAGTAACCTTCTTCCTTTGAGTCCTTTCCTGGATCCTGAAGGCCTACTGAGAGTGGGTGGTCGTTTGTCTTTGTCTGACCTAAACGAAACCCAAAAACATCCATTTATAATACCTAGAGGAAGAGTAGCTGAACTACTGATACGGTATTATCACATTTTGTCGTTACATGGCGGTACACAAGTAACGCTTCGTTTATTGAGAGAAAGATATTGGGTACTTTCTGCCCGATCCATGACTCGTTCAGTCATACACTCATGTGTGACATGTACCAGAATGTGAGCCACTACGCAACAACAAATTATGGGTGATCTACCTTTATCACGATTAAATCATAGTCGCGCATTTGAACATGTAGGCGTCGATTATGCTGGACCATTCCAGGTGCGTATGGCTTCTGGTCGAGGTCGTCATTCACAACGTGGTTATGTTGCCATATTTGTATGTATGAGTGTGCGTGCAATTCATATTGAAGTAGTTACAGATTATTCAACTACTTCCTTTTTAGCAGCTTTTGATAGATTTATTGCGCGACGTGGATTACCTAGTCATGTTTATTCAGATCATGGTACGAATTTTGTCGGTGCATCTCGAAAATTATATAAACAATTTACTCAGGTTATGTCAGACCCTCTCGTAAAGGATAAATTCGCGAATGAAAGTATACAATGGTCCTTTATTCCGCCAAACGCGCCACATTTCGGTGGATTGTGGGAAGCTGGAGTGAAATCCACTAAGTACCACCTTAAACGTATTTTGGGAAAATTTACTCCCACCTTAGAGGAATTTCAAACTTTGCTCTGCAAAATTGAAGCAGTATTAAATTCTCGACCACTTACTCCTTTACGAGATAGTCCAGACACTTGTGATGCGATTACACCAGGACATTTTCTGATTGGTTCTGCCTTGTTAGTTCCACCGATTCCTTCGACCTTGGAACTCAATGAAAAATGCCTGACACGTTGGCAAACTGTTCAAGCTATGTCAGAGCGATTTTGGCGTATTTGGTCAGCTGATTATTTAAATTCGCTGCAGATGAAAGTGAAGTGGCGACAAACACGTGAAGACTTGCGTATTGGAGATGTGGTGTTGATTCGTGATCAGAATGCTCCACCGACGAAGTGGTTACTTGGTAGAGTGACGAGAGTGTTTCGAGGACATGATGAACACGTGCGGAAAGTCCTTGTTCGTACAGCAACTTCTGAATTTGAAAGACCGATAACACAATTATGTAAACTACCTGTACACGAATGAAATTGTACTGACCGAAGCACGTATAACACAACCTAACTCTATATCTGTCGGAAAATTGATCTTTATACCTGGATGCATCTCGGCGGGTGGTACAAACCCTTTTCTATTTGTTTATCGTTCCCTACAGGTATCGAGGCGGGTGGTGTTAAGAATTTAGATTATAATTTATTAATTTTAATTAAAATATTGAAACTTTTTTTTTTGTACAAAATTAATTATCGTAATTTGAAATAATATAATTATAAAAACTTGTTTTGAAAATATAAAATTAACTATATAATTAAATTTATTAAAAACTTGATGCAAAAAGTATAACAACAAATAAAAGACAATACAAAAAGGTATGACAAAAAATGAACAAAAACTAGAGGAGCAATATTTTATTTTAAAACATATATTTACAAATCAGTATTAGGACAAGTACGCGCACAGTATATACACTGTGACGTAACAATACGCGCGCTGGCGAACGAATTTTTCGCAACGGTTTTTGAGTTTAAGTTCGAGTTGAGCCTAAGTCCGAGCTACAAGGCCACGTATGATACACGCGTTCTTTAATTTAAATACATTTTGTTAAACAAATATATTGTCGAGAATTGACGATTAGTGCGTGTAAAATTATAATCAATTTGAACAATAATTTGAAACTGATGATTAGTTCATCAAATTATATTGATATTGTGTGACCAAATGTACAAATGTGCCACGTCGACTATGATAACGACATTTTATAATAAAGTGGTATTTGTGGAAATTGACTGTGTTCACTATTAATTAACAATTGCTCGACACATCCTAAAACATCATTGAACCATTTTTTTGATATAATAAAATTCATTTATTGATTTTTAAGTTTAAACAATTTTAAAAGTTTAAACAAATGCTCTGGTCCTTCGAGCCGGATGTGTCGTGCCTTGTATAATATTGTTAATTACTAACAATTAGTGAGCCAGTGCAAAATTTGCTAAAAAACCTGAAAGAAATCGCTGGAAAAGAAATATTTGAATTGTCGCATACTATCCTTCTCGGACTTCCATTGGTGGCATTGGCAGCGTCCAGGGCTGGGAAACTTGTATGTAGCGAACTGAGACAGCGTTTCGCGCGCCACCTCAGCGCGGTCCGCTCCCCTGATGGAACTAACCACGCGTATGACGGTAAAACAGAGCATTAAAGTTTTGAATTTCCTGATAATATATGATTAAAAAATACGTTGTTGTATTTGTAATGAATAATATAATTAAAAATACAACATATATTTAAATAAACCAATTCAAATATCTACGGCATATTTTTTAATATTTATTAAATTACAATATAATGAACTAATTATTGATTAAATTAAATTAAATGTTGTATTTTTACTTATATTATTCATTACAAATACAATAACGTATTTTTTAATAATATATTATCATGAAATTCAAAACTTTAATGCTCTGTTTTACCGTCATACGCGTCGTTAGTGCCATCAGGGGAGCGGATCGCGCTGAGGTGGCGCGCGAAACGCTGTCTCAGTTCGCTACATACAAGTTTCCCGACCCTGGCAGCGTCGCAGTCGCACTCACGGAGAAGCAACATTACTTTGCTCCGTTCGACCAGTGAGTTGAGACAGGTGGTCTCTCTCATACGCACGTTACTATATGGTGCTCAGATTCTTCTTGCATTATTGGTATGTAAGAAGCTCATCATTTCTCTCTCTTGTGATGTTTCTAGCTTCGAACTCACTGGAAATATCCTACATGCTAGAGAGAGACATCGGATTTGTGATATCTCTTGTTCACTTGGGTGTGAAACCTTTTGAGATATTTCTCTCTCTATAACAGCATAGCTGGGGATACTTTGCATGAGCAAGAGAGAGACAACAACATCAGGACCTCTCACTCTAACACACGCAGTCGTGAAACGAGTGATTTGTGCTCTCGAGACAGCTATATCTCAGCCTTGTACTTGCTGTAGATATCTTCGCTGTGAGTGCAAGAGAGACAACATCGGGAAGACCTGTTTCACTTGCAAGTAGTGAAACTCAAGTTTGGTCTCACCTGCTCCCGTGACGTCATCCTGAAAATCATTCATAGTGGACTATGAGTGTGACAAAGACAGTTAGTCTTTGAATCTGCCTCTTTCTTACACGCAGTCGCAAGAATAGAGTGCTATCTCTCTCTCTCTTATTACCATTCCTGTGATTTGATGGTGATACGAGCTTTAATTGAGAGAGCATCCGTGTGATGGCAGTAGTTCCTGGACTTGGTGGACATCGAGGCAAGCAGAAGCAGAGACGTGTTTTTCCCGCTTGGTGCTCGCATTGAATCACGCCCACTTCTTGGTTTCATACGTCAATCAGCACGGAGAGTTCGGCCCACTCGATGATTTTAGGCGTTCAATCGACAATTAGCAGTTCATCAATATGGCGTCACATAGTGTTTTGACACTTTGTCGTAGTGTTTATTTTATAACCTTTTGACATTTGAATGGTGTTTTATTTGATTAAAATTAGTATGAAGTGTATATTATTTGAATGATAATTGAGTAATCAAATTGTTATGGTGAAAAATTTGACAGGTTGTCAGTTCATAATGAAATGTTGTTGATAATCGACAGTCGGTAAATTATCATTATAACTTTCAAACTTTTGAATATTTGTTTTGATTTGACAAGCAAATTAGAATAATTTAAATTATTACTGTTAACATATATTGTTTTGATGAAAGTCTCACAGTTAATAATTTAAATAAATAATTGGAATACTGATAATTGAAAACAATTAAATTATTACTGTCAACATGTATTGTTTTGACGAAAGTCTTATACAGTTAATGATTTAATTGATAATTAAAATAGTTATTATTTATTTGAACTGACAATCGAGTTATTATATTTTATAATGATAGTTGAGATGATACTAAATGATGATTGATATAAATTATGATTAAATTTTATTGACATTTGATAATTTATGACTAAATATTGTTTGAAAAATTGTGATTGGACATCATTGAATAGTTTATTATTGACATTTGTACAAGAATTTTGAGCACTTCTTTTTTGATTTGTTTGATTCATTTGTTCAATTTTGTTATATATCTACAATGTCTGAAATTCATTTATTGTTTAAGGCGAAATATCAGTGCTAAAGTCACGGAGTTAGGGTATTTCTAATTAGCGTCGATATTTTATTTGTTTCATTGTTCATAATAATTCAAAACATTCTTTACACATGGGAGAATTTTATGGTAAATGAAATTAATTTGTTTATTACCTCATTTTGTTTAATTTATGTACCGCGTTTTTTTTCCACTTGCAAAACGCGGTACATCGTTTCAACAAAAATTCAAGACGAACCATACTTTTTTTATGTAAATAATGTTCTCCTAATGTGCAAAAATGTTCTGATTTAATTTCAAGTATAACAAAAATATATTTATGATGTTTATTAAAAACACCCTAATCTAGTAACAAATGGCTGATATTTCGCCTTAACTAGAAATATTGTTACTTCAGTAGTTGAGGTTGTGTTCAATTCACTTTCAGAAAAAATGTCAAACTTTAGGTAATAGACTAACTTCATGCGTAAGCATTACATTCTAACGTTGGCCATCTTTACTGTAACATCCACTTTTTAAGGAAGGATTAAAGAAGCATGATCATTTGCCGCCAACGTTATGATGAAATATTCGTTATAGTACCTGATTATCATTGGAATCTTAACCTAGCGTGTAAGGTTTTTATTAGTTTTATTTTATAAACAATGAATAATACATGTTGTGTACTTCTATTTAGGAAGGAAACAGCAATTAGCACGTAAAATCTTAAGTCATAATGATTATTATAATTGTAAACTAATTATTATATAAGAATTAATAACGTAAATATAATTATTTTTGCAGGATATAAGATGTACCTTTATGCAAAATTGAAAAACTGTTCAAAAGAAGGAATAATTCATGAAAGTAGTATTATTAACTTTGATATTAACAGTATTAGAAAAAAACGATTTAACGTAAAATGGACTGATGGCAACGTATATTCTGCAACCCTTACTAATCCTGCAAGTATGATACACATTGTATGTTTTCATAATATTTAATTTCAAGATGAATTTTATAAATACTTTTTTTTAATTCATTAAATCAGACAGCGTAGAGGAAGTTCAAAAGGCGCGAGAATCACATCGTACACGAACGCCATCTATAAAACAATTAGAGTCTGCATCTGAATTAGATCAAAAGAAAAAAGGCAAAGTATGTATAATCTATTTTCAATTGTGTATAACATTCTCATTAAATGAGACAACTTTGTATTCCGTTGTGATTGTGATGTAAAGTATTAATAATAATATTATTAATTACTAATATATTTTTAAACAATTATAGCATCAAAAAGACCCACTGCAAAACGAGCATGTCTTCCGTGGAATCGATGATAAATTGGAGGCATTAAAAGAAAAACTGGCGAAGAACAAAACAGTAATAATTTAAATATATCACATTGTTATAAATAGTCAAAGTAATTTTGATACAAATGTAAACATTTTGATTTTTAATGTTATTATCATTGTAAAATCACCCTCTTCATATTTCTATATATATAGACTTCAATTCTAATTACTTTACATATATGAAAATAGGAATTTTAATTAATATTGATATACAAATAAAAATGCGTAGAGCTTCATCTAACAATATAAATTTCACAAATAGTATAATTTCGACGTATAACTTTATCGGATAAACAGATTGTTTTAATCATAAAAATCGTACTACTATTTTAAATCATTGTGTAACAATTAAAAATTTTTCTGTCTAATTTTCATATAATTACATTTTTTAGGCGCAGTCAAAACCACGAATACGATCAAATGTTGCATTATTCCAACCGCTCCACTTGGATATTACAAGTAGTCGTGATCATCTAAATGTTTGTTTTTTACTTGAAAAATATATTACATAGATTAAACTGAAAGATTACATGTTAACTTGTGAATGTGTTTTCCATATAAGGAACTCTAAGTATTTTTTAGTTATTAAACTAACGTTTCGTAATTTATTTTAATTTCTTCATCGGAATAAGTTGTTGAGGTTTTTTAATATATTTGTTGTTAGTAGTAGCAGTTATTTTCAAGTGATTTCTTTATACACTTACCCCAAAAGTATCCCATACCGACTACAATCATACGCAATTAAAATGTCTTATTCTACTAGTGTTCACCTAAAATTTCATAAACATTGGAGTACTCTTTACATTATATAATTTTCAGGAGACAGTCAACACCGATTTGAAGATCTTCAAATTGAGTATCAAAAGGAATAGTCCAATTTTTATAAAAATTTAGGTGAACACTTGTAGACATTTTAATTGCGTATATTTGTAGTCCGTATAGGACAAGTTTGTACTACTGTTCAAGTGTTGACTACCTCCTTAACAAGTTTTAACAACCCTTCAAAGCAGTGTTGCCGCTGACATCGTTCTCTCTCTTTCTAAAAGTCCCACGCCTATATTTATTTGTACAGGTGTGGGACATTTTAGAAAGAGAGGGAACAATGTCAGTGGCATCACTGCTTCAAAGTAACGGCGACAATTTACATTTCCTATAAATAGATAAAATGTTACTATTACTAACAACAAATATTAAAAGCATCAATAACTTATTCCGATGAAGATATTAAAATAATTGTTGAACGTCTATTTAATGACTACAATACTCAGAGTTCGTTATTTGGCAAACACACTCACAAGAACAAAATTGAGGAACAATGTAATTAGATTTACTAAACTTAAAGATTACATATAACAAAATAATTTTTTGAAAATAGATCCCTGGTAAAAAGATCTCATTCAAAACGATTGAAGGACCTATTGAAGATCAATATTATTGAATCATATTTTTGTCCAGGGTAAATCCCGATCGCAATACTATTATTTCCCGATATTAGTACTGAATAATTAATTACCCTACTGAAAATTTCATATGCATTTTCAATGGTTTAAATTACCATATAGCATTATGAATAAATCAAGAAATACGTAATTTACAATACGGATTTACCCTGGACAACAAAAAGATTCCATATTATTGACTTCGAATAGGACTTTCAACCGTTTTGAATAAGATTTTTTACCAGGGATTTTACAAAATATGTGTTTGTGTGGTTCCAAGTAACCAAGTATCGTGATTGAACAAAATTATTTTCTACTGAAATTTGCAGAGCAAAATGGCAATTAAAATATTACCAGAAGAAGAAAATTCATTGGGAAATACGAATAAATCAAGCACTTTTTTTCAAGAACTCCCAACTTATGCATTTGCCGCAGAAGTAAGTAACCAATTACATTCAAATAATTATATATTTGAAGGGAATGTAAGAATAAATAATATTTAATTTACGTAAATAGTTTACGTGAATTAATTACAATACATTTACATAAAATTTATATAATTAGGAATTTTGTAAAAATTCTGGAAGATATATATGCTTATGAGTGTAAAATGACTTCAGGAATAGAAAAGTAATTCAATCCCTATTGAAGAAAAAACACTTGGGTTTCTTTTCTGGGATACCCATGAGTTTTTGACACATGACATTGTATGGGAAATACAGATTATGCATATAAACCAAAATAAAATGTTGCTGAAGTTACTACTAGAAACAATTTAATGTATTGCAAAAGATTATGTAATTCCGAAAAAATGACATATTTTTATTTAAAAAAAATATATAATAAGTATACTTTTAGTTTTGTTTGTTGAATTAATTTGTACTTTATTTAAATCACGTTTATTCTCAGAATGAAGAAATGTCTTCAAAGAAGGCTTTTGATGATGAGCATCTATCGACTGAATTATCAAATGATATAATCATGCACCGAAGTACTAATAAAAAGAAAAAAAAGTCACAAAAGAGTGTTCAAAAAAGGAAATTTGAATTCTCGGACTCCGTATGTATACTAAATTTTATATAGTAAATATGTCAACTAGTTTATTTTATGTATTTAATTCTAAAAAAAATAAATTATACAAAATAATATTAATTTGTGCCGTTGCTTATGACAGTCGTACTTAAATAGGGTTAAATAATATTTATATTGGTACTCTTGTTTTAATATCATTTATTATTTGGAAAAATTATAAGCAAAATGAAATTTTAAAAATGCTCCTAAAATAAGGAATAAACATGTATTTCGATTATTCGTAACATAATTAATAATTTGCTTTTGAGACTTAACAATATTAAGATATCATTTTTAAACTAATTATTAGGAATATGTCTATCGAACGACTGATATTTATAAAACCAAGAAATGTGTAATATCTTTAAGATTTCTGATAAATAACTCAGTATTTTATACAATATTTTGACCGGAACTTGCTTTATAATATTCACATATATAAATCTACTAAGAAGAACAAGTCGCAAAATCAGCTACTATCTCAGTCCAAGAGCGACCCAGGTCGCAGATACTACAACTAAATAATTATACAGTTACATATTAACTGATACTGTGACAAAAATATCGGTGTTTTTATATGAAAGAAATCGGAAGAGCGTATAGTAGGGCACGAGTGTAGATAGCGG
>JABFOZ010000049.1:0-12952 GCA_022817625.1 Calliscelio sp. ZL-2020 | reverse complement strand
AAAAGAAATTTGTTTTTTATATTTTAAAATAATGAAACATGATAAATATTACAGATATCAAATTAAAAAATCTGAAATTATATTTATTAAATAATAATATAATAAAATAAGAAACCTGCAATATAAGTATAAATGAATATATATTATATATTAGACTGGCCCAAAAAATAAAAAGTTCCGAATTAAAGGCTGCTCTTCTAGTATAATAAAAAACACTCAATTTTAATATATTTCTCAAGTTTTTAGCTAATTTGGAAAGAATTGAGAACTCACGCTAGTAAAAAATGTGTTTTTTTTTATTTTTCATTTCTTCTCCGTGAATTGTCATATGATATGACTATATAATTAAAAAATGGCTTATGATTGCGTTATTAACTATCAGAAAATATTATATTAGATGCGCTAAAATCGTTAAACTTTAATTTTTGTGCATTTTATTAAAACAAACATCCCATTTTCTTAGAATTTTTAATGTAGATTTTAGAACTTTTCATTAAATTCGTGCTTTTCACTATTCCAGGACATTAAAATATGTTTCAATTTCTTGAACGAGACCGTAAATTATATATATAAATGTAATTTAAATTTCATTCATATATATTATACAAATATTGTGGAAATATAGTGATTGAACGAAGAAATGTGCTATTATGGATTATACAAAAAAATAAAAAAAACCTATTTTATCTAATGATCTATAAATTGTAATACACTCCGCAACATAGAAAAGGGACACCCCGAAAATTCTCAAAAGTTGTCAAAATTCAAAGTTCTGTAATTTTGGTTAGAATTCTTCAAAACTAATCAAACTTTGATTGCAATAAAGACTTAACCCTTAGCTTTATTTTCCTTATAGTGCAGATGTCAGAAAATGCTGTTAACCCTTTGATAACCCTTCCCAAAGAGGGTACGTAAAAGTAGACAATATGTTGTGAAGTTTAGGGAGTTCTACGGTTAACCATGGACTTCGGAGATAAAATTAAAGCAAAGATTCGTGAAGTTCAGTTAATTCTGATAAGGATTAAAAAAAATTGTATTGAAAAATATGGAAAATTAACAACAAAAACAAACTTCAAACAAGCAGACATACACAAAATTTCGTTAAAAATTCACATTTCATACCCAGTTTCTACATACATACAGTGAAGAATGTACCGAAAATCATGAAAATGCACTTTTTTTGAAGTTTGTTTTTGTTTTTTTTCCATATTTTTCAATAAATTTGTTTAATCCTTATCAGAATTAACTGAACTTCTCGAATCTTTGCTTTAATTTTATCTCCGAAGTCCATGGTTAACCGTAGAACATCATAAACTTCACAACATATTGTCTACTTTTACGTACCCTCTTTGGGAAGGGTTATCAAAGGGTTAACAGCATTTTCTGACATCTGCCCTATAAGGAAAGTAAAGCTACACTGCGAAAAATCGTATTTCAAAAAGTATGAATGTAAGACAGTTTAGTCTGAAATTCCAATTAAAACTGTAAATTAGTCTGAATTCACAAATTGACTGATCATAATCTAACTGAATGTCAGATGTGTTTTATACTAACACTAAGACTAGAAGTTTTATTTAATCTTAAAAATATCGAACACTTAACCTAATACTAAAACGAGTCTGAATGAAAGCCTCGCAATGGTTGATTCAGACGATTTGGACGCAAGACAAAATAATTCGTAAGATAAAAAATGCGCTTCATACTAAAATTATTCAGACAAATAGATAATCATACCTTCTAGGACAACGCAGTTTTTTCATTGATTGTATTCGTGAAAATTGTATTTAGAGATGAATAATAAAGATTTAAATTTCAGATTCTTTTAACAGCAATTATTATTACAGTGAAAAAAATATAAGGGTTACATAGATATATATGTACCAAAGAACAGATATTCTGTATACCGAAATTAGGTTAGGTTCATATACTTGCGTCTGTTTACATATCACAGGTAAATAGATCGTTGTAACATAAATATACTTGATCGCATACATATATTTACTAGTGACAGATATATTCCGTAGATACACCTGTGTGATTTTTAGTGATATGTATACCTGGCAGAGTTTTGACATTTTGTTTCAGTGTTAATTATTTTTGTATATATATACTGATGGTAAATAGAATAATAAATAATATATATTGTTCAAATATCATTACATTTTAAAAATAATTGATTAATTGATAAGTCAATTTAATTTCATTTTTTAACTTATTTATGAAAGTAAAATATGAAGTCTGCAGTCACGGAATTAAGGTGCTTTGTATTATTCCCAGACAACCACGAATTTCACAGTGATATGTATGTGATACCACAGAGATGTCAGATGAGTACCACATTTGTATCACATGCGTATCACTCGCATTTCCCAATTTCCCGCACTCTGTGATAAAATTTTGAACCTCATATGTTGTACTTCTATTAAATCACATTTGTATCACATTTTTCCTCAGCGTTGCCACATTTGTATTACAGCGTACCGCATTCATGTCACAAATGTGTCACAGATATATCTCACTTGTATCATATAAAAATGCCAGAGCTATCACAAATATTCTCTTTTATTTCGCATATATTATATATTATATTAGATTATATTGCATGCCAGAAAATCTTTGACATATAATTTGATTAATTTCGTATGTGATGCACAATAAAGTATCATTATGAACTAATTGTTACTGTAAAATGTACAAAACATTAGAAGAGATTTACGAATCCTTTTTATTAAACGATTGAAAGGAAATTGCTCCTGAAAAAAATGTATTTATTATACAATATTGATTATTTTAAAATCGTATATTTTTTATTATATATATATATATATATATATAGAAATGTTTGAAGGGTTAAAGAAAAAGTTTTTTTTTCAATTTTGTTTATTTCTCGTTGACAAATGTTACAACAATTTTGTAATGTAATCAATAAAGATTTATTTGTATAACTATAACTGACGTTTCGAAATAACAAATTATATTTACATAATTAAAAATATATTCAACGAAGTATAACTGAAAACGAATATATACATCACCTATATGATTTCTAACATTGAAAAACTTTTCTAATTATAACAAAACCCGTTCAATTATTGTTAGTTGTTATTATTAATTTGTTCTGTAATAATAAGTTGTGTTAAAGTGTTGTTCAAGTGTACAGAGATATTTTGATAGTTATTTTTATACAACTTATGAAATCAATTTATAAAACATAATTATTTATTATATATTTCGAAGATCTATAATTGAGGCAATAAAGACGTGATTTGATTTTTCGTATAAAGCTGAAAATAATGTTTGACTATGGTCATGAAAGCCACTTTGAGGACACGCACGAATTATATCTAATCCAGATTCAGTTAGATTAAACACTTCTGTAATATTTCGTTGCAATGAACATACGACTGCTACTGCTTCAGCATTTGTAGACTGGTGTTCAAATTGTGTATGTAAGTCTATACTGGAAAGAAAGCAAGCCTGCGTTGGATGTGTGTGGATCCATCCAAACGTTTCAATATTATTCTTTAGTTGATAATCAGCAACAGCATCTTCATCAAATGTCGTGCAAGTATCTCGGGTTCCTTTTTGATTGGGCACAATGACATCTGTGACTTTTAAATTTGCGTTTGTTCGAATACCACAAAGATAAGCGCAAGTTTCTATTCCTTTACTAGAATTCTCATCTGCAATAGTTAAAAAATTATATATAGCCAATTTAGGAATTGTAACTGTTTTACGCTGATCGGCCCGTTTTGATTTTGATGAACCCGTTGGTAGACCTGTAACAAAATTAGTTGTAGAAATATAAAACCATTATATTATAAATTAAAAGAAAAGTTTACATTTTAATAATTACCAGATTCTTGATTCTTTTTTCTTTGCAGACGCTGTTTCGCATAATTAAACCAATGCTTCGTGATATTGTTAAAATCATTTTCAGTTGTCATTTCATACTTTTTCAATATAGTTTCTAAACATAAAAGTATTAATTATTTGAAGATAATTTATTTAAATATTCACTGGATTTAACACAATATGATTATGGTTAATCATATCTTGTATAAGATCTAAAGAAAATACTTAACATACCCTTAAGAATTTTCAGGGTTCGCAAGTTTTCGACTTTATAATTGCTCTTGCCTAACCCTTTCCACGTGCATTGTGCTGCGCACTCATGTGAAAAAATATATTGCAGTGAGTTTTTTGTGTGACTATCCCAGCTGCTTCCTCCAATTTTATTAATTTTTCGATCCTAAGAAATTTTAAATTATAATGTTATTGTTATATGTCTATAGAAATGTTAATAATTGTCCTACATTAATTTTCAAGAAATGAAATTAGTAAATAATATATAAAAATATGATAGATAATAAGGAAATGCCATATAATAGTATTTAATTGCAAATTAAAAGATTTCTTACAAGTTCAAGTTCAGCTTGTGTACTGTTATGCAGAACCGATTCCCACGATTCTAATTCTGAAATGTTTTTTAATGGTAAATGTTTTAATATAATATCATCACTCTGGGAATTATTGGCGCGTAGGTGTTTCTCCAATTTATCCAACCTTCGGTTAACATTTCGGACTTGTACATTCAAGCGACTGCACACAGTTAAACTTTTATCACACACATCTGTAAAATATTAATTTCAATTAAAGTCCGTAATCTATACGTTCAAGATAAAACTATTTTGCGGGATCATGACTGAAGTTGACAAAAATCTCGATTTGTTAAATGAGACAAACATAGACATTTTCTATGTTTATAAGAAATAAAGAAATTTCTATATATATTGTAATAGTCTTCATGAATACGATTTTATATTGGTTGTTATAATCTTTGAACATTACAGAGTAATTCGCAGAATATTTAAAGTAATGAGAATATTTAAAGTAATATTTAAAAGTAATGAGAGCTATTTAGTAAATCCTACGTAAAATTTTTTCATGACAATTCTTCTATAGAAATATTTTAAAACATGTTTACATATCATCAATGTAATGGTAAATATATATTTCATATTTAAATAGTAATTCATTAAATAATACTGGTATTCGGGATTTCTTGTTGGAACGGCACGTCATGCTGCTTATAATGACAATTAATATTCATATTTTCAGTTGTAATTTTCATTTTGTTAATTCCACTATTTGCAGGATTTTGAGGCACATTTTCATGAGATGTTATTCCATTTTCAGTCAAAGAATCTGAAAGTAATAAAGTTTAATTTATATAACTTTCACACGTCTCTTTTGGAAATCTAACTATTTGAATGAAAAATATATGTATAATTAGTAAAAACGTTCGCGTTGCTTTATCAGCGTTGTTTAATACTTTATATTAATATAGCATATAATTTAATATAAGTATATTGCTTATATATAATTTAGCATAATTTATTATAAATTGTAATAATTGAATATAATAATACCTTTCGTGATTTTCAGAGGTAATAGATTTGAAGAATCCAAAATAACGTCCTCTGTGATTTGAAGTGCACATGTTGTAAACACTGGTTTTTTGGGTTGTGGCATATCATTATTCGCATCACAAATATCTTCAAATACAACAATATTACATGAAACGAAATTAACATAAATTATATAAACTATTATGTTATTTTCAATGTACATGAAATCAAATAAAATGACTTATCTTATATGTTATACAAATTAGATTTGTATAACAAATGATTCGATTTTTAAAGCAAATGCTTAGATTGTGGTTAAAATATACTGTGAAATTTATATTTAATTAACCTCGTACTCTGTGTTTTGTTATCACCAGTAAATGGTTAATGAATGAGATTAAAAGAATGGAATTAAAAAAATATTCAAATTAATTTTCTATTGCAAATATGATTTGCGTAAGTCCCACCTTAACGAGTCATCTGTTCTTTCGTTATTAAAAGTGAAAACAGTCGAAAATAGACGTTATTATGCACTTATTAATTTCTTATTAACTTTGCGATTATGTTTTAAGAAGTGTCATTTTATCATTCAGTTTAAAACGTAGTTCTGTAGACCTAATGTATTAAAATATGTTCATCTATACAAAAAGTGTTTAATCATTTTAAAACATTTGCAATTTGTATTATACTTACAATGTTTTAATTTTAACATATCATTAATTTTGTGTTAAACAAATGCATTTACTGAAATTATTATTGTATAATTTAATTTATTTAAAATGTATTAAAATAAGTTAGAATTAGAAATTAAATGAACTTAGTCTATATGATATATAGTCTAAGTTCATGTAATTTTAATACAGTTTACCTTTCAAAGTTTGCAATTTTTTTTTCCTACTGTTGATTTTTTGTTTTGTTTCTTTATGATCATGCTCATCTTCAACTTCATCTTCATCTTCATCTAATGAAGAAGATGAACAATCTGTTTTATCATGAACGCCAATGTTCTGAGATTGTTTATGATCGTCACTGCAGTAAAGCTTATTTTGTTCTCTTTTCCTTTTGCCCTTCCCCAATTCACTTTCATCACTTGTATAATTTTTATCGGTTGCTTTTTTCCGCGCTTTTGTATAAGAATCTGTAAAAAACATTTATAAATATTATCATATTATACAATTAATATACATCTGTTTCGTTTCAATTTTGGTGCAAACGTTTTTTAATTTTAGGTACTACTTTTATTACCATATCAAAAATTTAAGTCGATTTACTAAATATTTATTTTTTTGAACTAAGATTTGCTTAGGCTAAATACTTTTCTAAGTATATAAAGACAAAACAGATACAAATATTTTATCTTACCATAATATCCTTCGACTTCGACGTCATATGTTTCAAATTCGTCAAAACTAACATTTTCAGATGGATGTCTTAATAAGTATGATACTCTATGAGAATTTTTTGGCCACCAACATTGTTTCTCTGATTCGTGTAGCCATTCTACGGGGACTTCACTTGCCGTATTAGTTTTTATAAATAGCACTACTGCGTATTTCATTTTTATAATTATAATTTCATTTTAAAAATTACAGTGTATTCTGAAATTACCGTATCATACCCGTTACTGAAACAATTGTAACGCGTTACTAATAGAATTATATAATCTAATATTATTTTTGTAAATATAAAATCATACTTCCCACTTATTATACACTCTTTTTATCATTATACACATAATAATTTTAATAATATCTGGGAATAGTGTAGACTAAAAAGAACTATATTTTTAATGTATACGTTTAAGTTCTAAAAGTGAACAAAAAATGTTCACCAAATAAACATGGCATTAAAAATACATCATGCTTTTGATCTCATTCTCACATTGCGACATATTCATTCCACTTATTGATTTCATAAAACTGTAAATTTTCTATGTAATTCATTTTATAATTTTGAATTAAGTTCACAAAGTTATAATTTCGTTAGTTTTATAAAAAAATGTGGGAAACAGATATTTTCAGCTATTTTTTCAGATGGTATTACTCATTTTATTCGGAACCGATAATGATTAAAAAATTAAATTTTTAAAGTTTTATATTAGCTAAGTTTTAAAAATAATCTGCATACTTATAATTTCTTACATAGAAATAATGTAGCTGATTATGTAAACTTTAAAACGTACCGTTATGTCTGCTTGTTTTGATGATTTTTCACTAAAGATTTAAATATGTAGAAACTTAAATATATATGTAAAGGAATTGAATGAGAACTGAATTTTATCGAAGAGCATTTTAGTTTGTGGGGAGAACTGCGTACACACAGAAAAAGTAGTAGTTAGTAGGCTAAAACAAAACAATAACATCTATATTGGCTTATCTCTATAAGAAGGATCTTTTCCAGGTAGATGATTGTGAGTTCAGTTTCGTTAGAGATAAGAATATATGTGTGGAAATAAAAGCAATATTTGGGACTACGTTATAAATGAAATATCTTTCTAAATAGTTTTTTTCAAAACATTTCAAAAATTAATTACTTTTTTAAAATATTTTATTCATTTTTATAAAGTGCGGAAACATTTTACACCTTCTTTTTTATAAGAAAGGTAAGATTGAACAAAATAAATTTAACCCTTAAAGGTTCTCTGGGAAACGCGTTTCCCACGAAAAATTACATTTTTACAATTTTCGAATGAAGATAACATGTAACATTATTGAAACTACTAAAGATATCGTATTGAATTTTTGATATTCTTCAAATAAATTATTGTATTTCATGATACATATACTCATATTAAGAAATAATGTTATCTTGTACGTTAAAAATTGTATCAACAAAATTTGTTTGAAAAAAAGAAAATTTAATCTAAATTCATCAATGAAATATAAAAATATGGTATTTTTAATATTTTTTAAAATGAATTATACATGCCAACACTTTGCCACTTTAAGGGTCATATTAACAGATAAAAATTAACAAAATGATGAGACATTTATTTCAATACCTTAAAAAAGAAAAGTTTTTTCAAGGTGATTTATTTACATTTTAAATTCTATGTTTCTGACTTCTTTGTACTTTTAGATAAAATATTATGTTAGACTACCTTTATACTTATTTTATTTTTTCATTTACAATATTAAATTATATTGTTAAATTTAATTTTAATAACCAACTGGAGGTATTATATTTTTATTACAATGATTTGTTAAAGTTTACTGTAATAAAATACGTCATGCATGATTTGAAAACTGGAATTGTACGTATTCTAGAATGAATTAGTTCGATTGCGAATATGTAAAACATTAAGCAGCATACGTTATATTGTTTTCCAATTTTTGCTATATAAAATTTCGAATTATTCCTTTATTATTAACCTCAACCAAGAGAACTTTTTTACTTACTCCTACGTAACATACGAATTTAATTTTTCCTGGTAATTAAATTTTAATTATTTACAGATATTGAAATACATTTGCTGATACGTGATGCCGAAAGAATTTGACGAATTAAGCAGGAGGCGTCAGTATCATTACATAAACTTAGAAAAAGAGATATTGTTTGCAGAGGAAAATAATATTTTGAATGAAGCATTTGTAGAAAGAAGCAATGTAGAAGACCAATCGAACGCCGTTAAAATTAATGAAATCGTTGAAACGGATACAATTCACGAAATCAAAATACCTGATGTACACGTAAGTTCTTTTCATCTATTAAGAACGCTTAAATGTATGATATCAGATGTAACTTAAAGAATAATCATTTGTTTTAGCAAAATTTAAACATGTTTATACTGCACAAAACATTTTAACTGTTAAATAGTACAATGAGAATATAAAAACTCTTTTTGTTTAATGTATGCCAATATTGCATTTCACACTATACTATGGATTAAATATTAGAGTAAACAAAAAACGAAGGCCTGAGTTCATAAGAGTAGATCTACATAAGAGTAGATCGGGTCGAAAATATCCATTTGGGCGTTAATGGGTCAAGAAAGATCCTTTAATATGAGTTTGTTTGAAAATAAAAAGTTAATAATTTTGTATTATAAATTATTTATATTTTCAAAAAGTAGTTACGTTATAAATTATCATTACATTTTTGTCCAATAAGGTAAAACGGACTAAAAATTATCAAATAATATTATTTTTACACGATTTTTTGAGATATCAACAAATAAATGATTAGCTGTAAAATTATTTGTAAAATTCTGATTAGATGTAAAATGCTAAATCAGCATTGTACATAATGCCGGAATCACATTGAAAAGGACACAAATATATAAACAGTCAAAAAAATGTTGAGAGCTCAAAAAACGTCAACTTTGTCACTATATTTATATTAGCAGCTTTTATTTGACCTCTCAATTAAAATTAATATGTGAACATGGGAACCCTGCATTTTCGTGCCACGGGCACCGCGATGCCTTAAATTGGGCCTGCATAAGTCTACATTCATTTATGTTGCAGGTGGATAGTGACCATGATGACTCCAGTACTAGTGATAATTGTTCGGATTTAAGTGACTTATATGATCTTCTAGAAAATTCTGATCACATGAGTGATGATGAATATTCTATGACAGAAACTGCAGAGATTTCTCATTCTGATACATATATGGAACCTTGTGTTGAACCTGAGGAAAATGTTTATGACTTACGAAAAAGTCTCCCATATTGGAAAATTTTATTTATCATATCAATGGCAGCATTAAATTTTTTATTAGTTATTTTACGTCACAATGGCCATCAAAATGAGTTACCAAAAGATTCCCGAACTTTAATGGAAACTCCTCGAAAAACTTTCTCTCAAGTTATTAGAATGAAAGACGGTAAATACATTCATTTCGGAATTCCATACGCAATAGAAGCAATCCTGAAACAGTACAAGCTCAAATTGAATTCTTTAACACTGAATGTACACGTTGATGGACTTCCCTTGACAAGAAGTTCAAAGTATGAATTCTGGACAATTATGGGCTCTGTGATTTCGCCTCTACGAAGCAAACCGTTTTTGATTGGAGTCTTTTATGGGAAAAAGAAACCGAATCATAGATTTTTGCTTTATTTTGTCACTGAGTTAAAAGAGCTATTAAAAAATGGATTAGTATTGTTTGGACAACAAATTGCAATCATTTTTAATGCCATGATATGCGACGCACCTGCTTTAGCGTTAGTCAAATGTATCAAAGGGCATAATGGATACTATGGGTGTTCCAAATGTGATCAAGAAGGAATCTACATTGACAGAAGAATGACCTTTCCGAATTTAATTTTTACCTTACGATCTAATACATCATTTAGAACTAAAAGTCAACCTGAACATCATAAAGATACATCTCTTATGGAACAGCTTGATATTGACATGATAAATCAGTTTCCTGTAGACTATCTTCACTGTGTTTGCCTTGGCGTTGTGAAGAAACTGATTAAATTGATCGTGCAAAATAAAACAGTGTATAAAATAAAAGCAGATGATTTAGTTCAGATGTCAAACATACTAACGGAACTAAGAGTTTGCATTCCCAGTGAATTTTCAAGAAAACCAAGAAGTATGTTCGATATTAAATATTGGAAGGCCACCGAATGTCGTCAATTTTTATTATATACAGGCATCGTATTGATAAAAATTTTTTTTCCTCAGGATGTGTATATTAATTTCTTATCTTTGAGTTTAGGTATTCGAATTTTATGCGACGCAGATGTATGTTCTGATTCACCAAATAATGAATATGCAAATAAATTGTTAGAGTTTTTTGTTTCCAAAATCGGAAAATTTTATGGCAATAGACACCTAACTTATAACGCCCATAACTTGATTCACTTAGCGAATGATGTTAAAAGATATGGCCCCCTCGATCAGTTTGCCTCATTTCCCTTCGAGAATGAAATGCAAAAAATTAAACGAAAAATATTTCCCAATGATAATTGCTTGCAACAATTATTAAACCGAACGATAGAACAATATAAATTTGCTCCACTTGAAAACAGCTTTGCCAATCAAGAACAGAAACAAAAAATTCGGCACAATAACGCTAAATTTCTTATACAAGAAAATAATATAAAATTTACACCTAAATTTAAAGATAATATTTGCTTATTAAATGACAACACTATAGCAAAAATAGTAGATATCAAATCAACAGATACAGAAAATGTTATAATATGCAAAAGATTTTTGTCAACTGAAAGTTTCTTCAATGAGCCTTGCGATTCAAAGTATTTCGGAATATGTGTCGTCAAAACACATAACTTGAGTGAAGAATTTACCTGTCCAGCGTCTAGTATAAAAAGAAAAATGATGAAATTACCTCATATTATGGATCGAAATTTAAATAAAAAAATTTCTTCTTATGAAGAATATGTGGTCATTCCAATACTACATAATGACCGTGAAAGGTAAAACTGCTTTCAAATATCTCAATTGACTTGTACATTTGTACTTTTGCAAACCTTTTATAATATAATAATTGATTTTATATTTATATTTTTGATAATTGTACTGTTTGTCAAAATCATTATCTCATATAACAAACCTTATTTGTAATTACTTCAAATATAACTTCTGATTTACAAATTTTAACATTACAGGTCTGATACAACATAAAAAGGATTTTTGCGGGATCTAAGATTTTAATTCGATATTTAATTTAGATTTTAGTTAGTTTAAGTTCGATAAATTTATAAAGTCGTTGATTAGAAATTCGAGTAATTGAGATTTGGTTTGAGGAGCTTGAAATTGAAATTTAATTTTTCTCCATTGAGGAAGAACCTTTCATTAATTTTTAAAATTTTAGTTATGTTTTATTTCTTTTTGCAATTTAGTTTAATATATTTTCATTTGATTTCATAAACTATTAAATGTAGGATTAAAGTTGTATGGCGACCAATAACTTTAATTTCAGAAAAGTTTGAGACTCCTCAAAAGTAACCAAATTTACGTTACAGCACATGTAAGGACATAAAAAAACGACATTAGATGCGACAAACAATGTATATGTATATTATGGATTAATAAAAGAAGCAGAAATTTGCACAAATGTGTTATTTCAAATGTATCTTTTATTTTTAAGTAAGACCTTTCACATCATTTAGTCAAAAGCTTAAATTTAAATTTATATTCCTACTAAAAATGTTTAATATATAAATTAACTATACGTTTTCATATGAAAACAATGAAATAGATGTGTGATATATATGTGATGCATTTGTGATATAAATGAGGTACGCTGTAATACAAATGTGGCATCGCTGGTGTAAAAATGTGATAGAGTGTGATACAATAGTAGTAGAACATATGAGGTTCAACATTTTAACACAAGGTGCGGGAAATTGGGAAACACAAGTGATACGCATGTGATACAAATGTGGTACACATCTGACATCTCTGTGGTATCACATACATATCACTGTGAAATTCGTGGTTGTCTGGGATACTTGTGATAACATATTGTAATACGTCACAGTATTGCGAGCATGCATGAAGCATGTGTGTTACGCAAAGGCTAGCTTATTTGTACCGTTTTCGTTGCCACGTGTGTCTTCC
>JABFOZ010000048.1:0-12998 GCA_022817625.1 Calliscelio sp. ZL-2020 | reverse complement strand
CTATTTCTATTTATAGGATATACTTTCTCTGTGCAAAGTTTTTGTTAATTATTATCACGGCATTGTAAACATTTACTTCAATATAAAATAAGATCTTCAATGAAAAAAAAACCCAGTTCATTTTTCGATATTAAAATCAAGGCTTGAAACCGCTAACCGTTTAAAAATCGAGTCTCTTGACAGAATCGAAACCGAAATATGGTAGGAATGGATTTTTTAAGAACCGTAAGTGAATGAAAGGTATTTGGCTCTTAAACCGGTTTCGAATCGGGTTTTTTAAATGGAGAATTTGGCACATTTTGAAACTTTATTTACAATATTACGGCTGAATGAAATCATAATTTAGTTCTACAATGTTAGTGAAAGTGATTTATATTAAAATAAACTTTAACAAAATTATTACATTAACAACTGTGCAAAATATTTTGTATTTAGGTTTAAAAAATATAATTAGTACAATCTCATATTTGTTTCATTTTATTTTCTTTCAATGATGATTTTTTCGAAATTAAGTTTTATATCATATTGTAATGTAAATTTTCAATGTTAATTCATCATATAAATTCATAATGTCATGTAAATTTTTAATATGCCATTTACGGTGCAGTTAAAAAATCGAAGTTGTGGATGCTATTTCTATCATTCGGACAAGTAATAATATATTTGGATTGAAAATGAGTGAACTACCTTAATGTTTATTTTTTTGCCTAAAAGTATGCAGTTATTGTTTTCTTTTTGTATAGTTATATTCAATTGTTTTTTTTATACATTAACAACTTAATAAATGTATATATGCATTGATATCTTAAGTAAAATAAACAATGGTTACGCTATAAAAAATTTAAATATATGTTATTATTTTTTACCCGCACACATATATACACTCGCGCACAAACCAACATTAATATTATTTAACTTTGATAAAAAAGGATGAACATTACATGAACCGCATATATACATACACACATGCACATACACGCACACAGATATATACACACGCGCACAAACAAACAAATTAATTCAAATTAAAATTGATAAAAAAGAATTAACATTACATGGACCACACATGTACATACACACATGCATATACACACAGATATATACATACGCGCACAAGCAAACAAATTAATTCAAATTTAATTTTATAAAAAAAGAATTGACATTACATAAACCAAAGATATACATACACACATGCACATATATACACACATACATGCACATGCGCATTAAAATTAAAATTGATAAAATAGAATTAGCATTACACGAAAAAGAAATATACATACGCACATGCAGTGTTGCCAGATCGGCGGTTTTCCCGCTGTTTTCAGCGGTTTTTGAAGTCTGACAGCGGGAAAGAATTAGTCACGGCGGACGGCGGTTTTTTTTCTGTGGTCAGCGGAATTCAGCGTAATTCATTATTTATGTACTCTTGGACCATAGTTTTTTTTACTTTGATGCTTTCAAAACTTCGATTTTTGTCAATGCTTTAACCCACTGAAATTCTATATTTCAGTGCTTTAACCTGAATTGTTTTGTATGAAACAACCAATCACAATTCATGTCTTATGGATGGTCATGTTGCCAGATCGGTCGAATTCCCGCCGGTTTCAGCGGATTTTCAACATGTACCAGGTTATTGAAGTGTCCTAGAAGTGTCTTAAGGCACCTTTGTTTTCAAAATTTTCTTTCGTCATAATTTTTTCATAATTTTATATTGTCATTGTCTTACTTATTGAAATTGGAGATACTTCATTCTCCTATTTACAACACGCATTCAATGTTTCCAACAATATAACCCATTACCTGTAATCTACTATCCCCTCCAGGAGAAACTGTTGCACACAAGTAAGCGATAGTCACGCCTCCCCATGTTATTTAAATGGGAATACTAACACATGTGAACTTTTCGACCATAACCTCACCTATAGACGATTCGAGACTCCGTACAGATAATGGGATAATATATCTAGTTATATTCTTTGGTGACTCTCCGCCATCTTTCGGAGACTCAGTCAATAGGTTAAACAAAGACAAAACTCTTGCAGTTGAGGTTTAGAATTCAGTTTTTTTTTTGCACACTGGCTACACTTCGCTGTTTTCCCTACCAAAATAATACAAGATCGACATTTGAATAGTTCAGGATCATTTTCATTTTAAATATGCCAAAAGAAAAGGGGCAAAAGTTTCAGCAATCGTTTCGAAAACAATGGTTAACGGAAGATTTGTTAAAGGACTGGATTATGGAAATTCCAAATAATCCCCAAAAAGTTCGATGCAGGTAATTTTTAACGGGCATGGATTTTTTAATCATGATGATGATATGATATGATTGGCTGTTTTTATTATTTAAAAAATTATCGATTTATAGAAATAAATCAAAATATTAAATACTCATACGTCAATGTTCTTTTCTCAAAAGGTATTGTAAATGCGATTTGTCAGCCAAACACAGTGATCTAGTTGACCATTCAAAGTCCAAAAAGCACGTCAGTGCTAGTGAACCTTTTTCATCCGAAAGGCAAAAAACTCTACCGTTCTCAGGCAAAACCACCGATACCATGAGGCTAGAAGCAGCTACTGCATTGTTTACCGCAACTCATTCTGCAATTGCGACTTGTGATCATCTAACCAATATATATAAGGAAACGATTTGCGACAGTAAAACTGCAATGAATGTTCAAATGCATCGCACAAAATGTGCCGCTGTAATAAAAAACGTTCTAAGTCCACACTTCGAAAAAGAGTTGTTAGATGACATCGGAAGTCGGCCTTTTAGTTTACTTATAGACGAATCGAATGATATTTCAACTACGAAGTTGCTCGGAATTTCAATAATTTATTTTAGTGAAAAACATGGCAAAATAGTATCAACGTTTTTAAAACTCGTCACACTCGAATCGTGCAATGCAAATGCTATCGTCGAGGCTGTGAAACAAACGTTAGCGATAATGGGTTTGGACATAAAACTATTGAGAGGTATAGGTACTGATAATGCGAGCGTAATGGTAGGAGTAAACAACGGTGTTTACGCGAAATTTAGAGAAATTGTCCCGGACTTGATTTTAATACGTTGTATTTGTCATTCGTTACAACTCGCGGTATCTCACGCTGTAACTGATACGTTGCCACGCCACTTGGAATATTTGGTAGCAGAGACGTATAATTGGTTTTCAAAATCGGCTTTAAGACAAGCAGAATATCGAGAATTATACCAGATAATTAACGATGGAGAAGAACCTCGACAAATTCCACAAATATCCGGTACGAGGTGGCTTTCGATAGAGAGAGCCGTTAAGCAAGTGTCCGATCAGTGGATTGAGTTAAAAACTCATTTTGGTATAGCACGAAACAAAGATAAATGTTTTTCCGCTGAAACTTTGTATGGCTTATACCAAAATGAGATGAACCTTGCTTATCTGCTTGCATTAAATCCCGTTTTGTCAGAAGTTCAGAGGGTGAACAAAATCTTCGAATCAAACACCGTTGATCCGACTAAATTGTTAACCGATTTAAAGGTTTTGACACTTTCAATTGCGAGAAAAATTGTATTACCCACTTGTCATGTAAACCCTTTGCAATGTGATATCGACAGTTATTTAGATAAAAAAGCATATCTGAATTTTGCTGTCGAGCAAAAGTTGGATGAACTGAAAAGACAGGGAAAAATTTCACTCCAAGATGAGACATGTTTTCGTGATCGGTGTATCCAATTTTTATTAGTTTTATTCAAACAGTTGAAGCAACGCTTACCTGATAATATAGAAACGTTAGAAACAATATCTACATTATCAGTAAAAAATTGTTTAAGTGCAATAAAGCCAAAACTAAGTCCACTTTTCAATCTTTGCAGTTTACCCAATGATTTAATTGCTAAGATTGAATTTCAGTACGATTGCATTCACTTGATCAAATGGAATGAACACGAAAACACTGTTTCATTTTGGAATGAGGTGAGTACTTATGTTGACGCTGCTGGAGTAAAACCATTCAAGGAGTTGTCAGATTTTGCTTTTTCCTTCTTGATTTTACCGCATTCAAATGCTGAAATCGAGAGAACGTTCAGTCAAGTTAATGTTGTTAAAAATAAGCATCGAAACAAGATGCACATTGATTTGTTAAATGCGATATTAACAGTACGCTTCGGACTGAAAAGAGCGGGAAAATGTTGCTATAATTACTCGTTTCCACCTGAAGTTCTGAAAAAAGTGATTGAAAAAGACAAATATGAGTCCAAGAAAACTAATAACGCTACTGATGAAGAGTTATCAGTTTTCCTTAACTTTGATTAGTTTATTTATTTTGTGCAGATTTTATATGTTTGAAATTCATATTACTCGTTAAGAAAAATGTTAATCTTTGAAATAAATTATTTTTCTTTTGCCAATTCTCTCCAATATATGTCAAACTTTTTTATTTATTATTTATTTGATATGATATACATTTAAATACCGAATTATTTGAAAAAAAAAATGTTTCCGTTCACTGAATTTTGGCGGGAAATTTAAATTTCGTTCAGCGGATTTTCGGCGGAAACTGAGACGATTATGGCGGAAACCTTCCAAACACATCTGGCAACACTGGAGGGATGAAAACCCGGGGAAATACGGGGACCCAGCACGTCCCGATCATAAATGAGACGTACCAATTGCACACATTCATCTGTAAGTGCTGTTTTAGTTATAATATGTGCATTTATTTATAGTACGATTTAATAAGATATATTAATGAAACTTCTACTATGTCACGGTCGAAGTCTTGTCACACTCAAAAGTATAAGATTTCTCAACTTAAATTTAACATTTAAATCTTCTTTTTTGCTAGTAAATATTATTAAATATTGCATATTCTATGTTTTACTATTTATTGTATTAAATTTATTATTACAGTTTTGAAAAATATTGTGTAACGTGGCGTTACATTTTTGCTACGAGATTTTCCCTGGTAGACACAGTTGAAGCTTTTTTCTTTTTTTTTATTGTTTATTAAACCGAGATTATATTTGGAAGGAACGATTGAAAAGAGACTTTGATATTTTATTTTGACTTTTATTATCTTTATTTTATAGTCTGGAAACTAATTGATTGTTTTATTTAAGACTCTATCAGTACAGCGTCAACAAAACCCAGACAGATGCACGACCTATTACAACATTTGTAAATATCTTAAACTAATTAACTTTGAATTTTTCATGTACTACTGGCTCCCCTCTAAGTACCCTAGGTGTACTAGTTTTGGGCTCTTAGGCGTCGGTCGGCAAGGAGGGAAGACAATGAGGAGCGGTGGGACTTAGCCCAATGAGTACAACGCCCCAGAAACCTCGCTGAACGAGTGCGCTTCAGGCCTCTCGATGTCGCTTTCAGCGACCCGATAAATTTTACTGGCCGTAACCGCTCAAACTTTGCCCCAGGGTCGAGGGCGAAATGACAAAACCACAGGACACGCCATATTCTGCCTTCTTCTCGGTCTAACCAGGGAACCGATTCGGCTTTCATCAATTATAATGTCCAGTCTGGACACTTAGTTTTAAGTTTTTGAGTTTAAATTATAACTCGACATGATAATGTTTGAAATTAATTATTAATTTTTTTTGTGCAATATTAAGTGCTTGAATGGGTCAATTTTACGAGTCTTCTGCGAGGTTTGACATTATTTGTTCTAAGTTTTTTGGAGATCCTGTATTTAAATTTTAGTAACGGTCAGTTTCATTTGGGACTTGGTTTTTGGTTTTATGTACGGCAAACTATGTTCGGAAACTTATATTTAATTATTACAAGAAGGAAACGACTTTAACGATATTAACAAAATATTCTTTCATAATAATTTATTTAAATTTGAACTAAACTTCCTAGAGTATAGCTTATTTTATCTGATTTTTTTTTATATTAAATTATTTCTGTTAAAACTTGTATTGAAAATAGAGTCAAATACAATCGTTTCCTTTTCAAACTTGAAAAACCGTTGTTTTTATTTAAACGTATGTTTGTTTGTCTTTATATTCTCAATACACACAAGCCTACGACGAAAGCGATGCGGAGTCCACGGTTTGCGACAATAGTTAGCTGGATAGATATTCTGTTTCTTTTGGTGGTTTTAATAAACCTGGCGCCCAACTTTAAATGATTGATAATTTTAGCATTTGGACGAAATAACGTCACAAATTTTGGCGCCCAACGTGGGGCCCTGAGAAAAGTATTGAGAGTAAAAGTTAATTTTCTTTAACAATTTAAAAACAGGATCACTAATTCTTAGAGATTATTGTACTTTATTTATGGTTGCCACTGAAATTTACATGCTATGTTGTATGATGTTGTGTTTTAAGATCGTTTTTAATCTGTCTTTTTGATTGTCGAGACCATTATTTATGTATTTGGACATTTTAATTGTAAGGAAAATACCGTTTATTTCAAAAGAAATTTGAATTTAATTGGCGAATTTTGTGATTGGCCAACAATTGATAAAGAAGTGCCCTCTACTTAACCGTGACCGTGAACTAATTAGTTTAGTAGGTCAAGGCAACGTGGAAGTTTGTCGTCGTTTTCTTTTGTGAATGAGAATTTTCTAATTTTTTTTGTGCGGAAACTTATATATCCGGGAATTAGTTCGGTTACTTTGGCGAGTGATTTTTCATTTATAAAAGTAAGTAATAATGGATATAACTGATGTGTTGAGTGAATATTCCGATGTCGAGTCATTACAACCATGGCTCGACAAACTTGATCCGTTTGATATGATTGAGGTGTTACAAAAACTCGGGCTCGGTGTGCATGGTAGTGCTGAAACATTAAAAGGCCGTATTGTGCGTTATTTTCAACGACATATCTTGGGTAGTTCGGTCGTTTGGGAAGACGGCGATTTTCCGGAAGAAAATGGCGGCGGGGAAGAAGCCGAGGTTAGAGTAGTGGGGGGTGTTAGTCAGACAGGCCCGCCGAGCGGAGTCGTGGTGGGATCGAGGGTAAGTGGGGATGCGGTGAATTCGGTGGAAGGGATCAGTGCGCCCGGAACAAGCGGTGTCGTTTCTCGGTCGAATTTTGGGGACACGAATCGACGAGCGAGCGATATGACGGTTAACACGCGCACACCTAAACGAGTCAATTTTGATACGACTCAATATTTTTCTTTGGATAGAAGCCGTTCGGATACTAATCCTCGCCCATGGCGCGTTTCAACTAATCACGATTTTGATACAGCTACTTTAAACTATGACACTTTTGAACAAGGTGTATTATCACGAACTTCTCGATCGACAGATACGCGTATGTCAAATGAAAATATGTCACATGTTTCAGTACATCATACCCACAGGAAGATTATTAATAGTTGGCGAATAAAATTTTCTGGTGAAGATGTAAAATCACGAAAAGAATTGTCAGCTGAAGAATTTTTAATTTCTTTGAATGAAAAACGTCGAGGTACGGACATTACAGATGACGAGATGTTAGATGGGTTACCGGAACTTCTTGAAGGGGTCGCACTACGTTGGTATCGTATCGAGAATCATATGTGGCATTCATGGGGCGACTTTGAGGATCATTTTCGTATTCATTTCGGTGACGAGAATTTTCAGATGCGTGTTTATGAAGAGTTGAAAAGTCGAACTCAAGGTCACGGAGAGAAATTGGCGGATTTTTTAACTTGGTTTAGATATATTTTTGCGACCGGTACCGAGTGTCAATGAACAGTTAGATATGACATATAATAATTTACATCCCGAATATAAAATGCGAATTGGTCGTGGGGAATTTTCTGATTTTTATCAACTTGAAGCTTTAGGTAGATCTTATGAGGCTCGTAAACGTTCTTGTGAATTATATCGTCCTCCATCACACAATAAAAATTCACTATTTCCTGAGGCAGGATTTGAACCCTTGTTCCGAGGAAGAAATCAATCCAGATCAGCTGCAATACAATCACGAGAGTTGAGAAATGATCTGAGTGAGAGTGATGATGAGGAATTTGATGATAGAGTTGATGTGTCTGGTAAAAAGAAAAAGAAGGGATATATTAAATCACAAGTAGTTAATTCGGGAAATTCGATGATTAATCCGATAAGTCAGGCTACTAATTCGGGAAATTCGGTATATAATTCGAGAAATCAGGCTACTAATTCGGGAAATTCAGTATATAGTTCGAGAAATCAGGCTACTAATTCGGGAAATTCAGTATATAGTTCGAGAAATCAAGCTACTAATTCGGGAAATTCGGTATATAATTCGAGAAGTCAAGCTACTAATTCGGGAAATTCGGTATATAATTCGAGAAGTCAGGCTACTAATTCGGGAAACTCAGTATTTAATTCTGGAAGTCAGATCACTAGTTTTAGAAATCAAAATATTAATTCGGGAATACGTATAGATGATACAAATGGACGAAACCTTTCAACAGCTGCCATAAAAACTACAATTCCATTTGAACCAACTGATATCACTTGTTGGAATTGCCATGATAAAGGTCATTTTTTTTCACAATGTACACTTCCCCGTGGAAAATTTTGTTTTGTCTGTGGAAGACCGGGGGTGACGAAAAACATGTGTATATGTGGAAATAGTAATACTGATCCAAAAAACTGAATTGGTCGGTAACTGAGTCTTCAGTTACCGAAACCCATTCAGATGATATTAATAATGAAAATTGTAGTAAAATAAATTCTGGAAAATGTGATATGAGACCGTATATAGAAGCAAAAGTGAATGGACAAAATTTGAAACTATTGTTGGACACTGGTTCAACCCATTCATATATGAGTATGTCTGGATACTATCGTATTAGAAAACCGAATATATTAAAATGTGAAACTTCGAAAGTTAAATTGGCAAATGGAAAATGTGAACCTATATTGGGTATTGTTAAGACTCGGATGAAGTTTTGTAATAACGATATGTCAGTGAAATTTAGATTAGTTGAGAATTTAGATTATGAAGGTATTTTAGGTATCGATAATATAAAGAAATATCAATTGTGCGTGGATTTTTCTAAGGGTATGATTAGTTCTGAAGGTCAGGAAATGAGTTTGGAAACTGCAGATTTGATAAGTGCCATGATTGAAGATTGTTGTGCAGGTTTGAGAGAATTGGATGTGAGTCAGGAAAGTACGTTGTGTGAATTATTGGATGAGGTGATTCCTCCACAAGTTCCGAAACTGGGAATGACTCACTTAGTAGAACATCGAATTGAAGTACCAAATCAATCTCCAGTGAAACAAAAGGCTTATACTGTTTCACCGAGAGTACGGGAGGTTATGTATGAGGAAATTGATAAAATGCTTGGAGAAGATGTAATAGAACCATCTGATAGTGATTGGGCCAGTCCAGTGGTAATGGTTAAGAAGGGTAATGGTAAATATCGTTTTTGTGTTGATTGTAGGAGGTTGAACGATGCAACGCGAAAAGATGCTTATCCCCTTCCCCAAATTCAAAGCATTTTAGACAGGTTACATTCAGCTCATTATATAACCACCTTGGATTTGAGCCAAGCATATTTCCAAGTTCCTCTGGAAGAAAATAGCAAAAGATATACTGCCTTTACGGTACCAGGTAGAGGTTTATTTCAATTCAAACGTATGGCTTTCGGTCTAACAAATGCTCCGGCTACTTTTCAAAGATTATTGGACAAATTGATCGGTCCAGAGTTAGAGCCTTTCTCTTTTGCCTATCTGGATGATATAATAATTGTTACCAAAACTTTTGAAGAACATCTGATACAACTACGGAAAGTTTTATCTCGTATTCAGTCAGCTGGACTGACTATAAATCGAGAGAAAAGTAACTTCTGTTGTAAAGAAGTGAAATATTTGGGTTTTGTAATCAATCAAGATGGGTTAAAGATCGATGAAGATAAAGTCTCTCCAATTCTGGAATATACTCCTCCGAAAAATCTCAAACAACTGCGTCGATTTCTTGGTATGGTCACTTGGTATAGGCGATTTATTGATAATTTTTCAGGTCGAGTTGAAAATCTTTTGGTCTTGTTGAGGAAAAGAGAAAATTGGCGGTGGACTGAAGATCAACAAGAGGCTTTCGAGGACATCAAATCTGAATTGACACACGCTCCAGTTTTGGCATGTCCAAATTTCGAGCTTCCATTTGTTTTACAAACGGATGCTAGTTCATTTGGACTAGGAGCTGTGTTGACACAAAATGTTGATGGGGTCGAAAGAGTGATAGCCTTCGCCAGTAAAACTTTAAGCTCCCCTGAAAGAAACTATACGGTCACTGAAAAAGAATGTTTGGCAGTCATCTGGGCTGTTCGGAAGTTCAGATGCTATCTGGAGGGTTATCATTTTACTGTGATAACCGAGCATTCCAGTTTGAGATGGTTACATAATCTGAAAAACCCTTCCGGCAGATTAGCCCGATGGTCATTGGAATTGATGGAATATGATTATGAGATAGTACATAGAAAGGGAGCCTTGCATCATGTACCCGATGCACCATCTCGAATGTATGAAAACCAGGAATTTCTGTCGTCAATGAGTGAGTCAACTGAGAACAACTCTTGGTATATGGAACGTTTGGGAAAAGTTCGCGAATTTCCTGAACGCTTTCCGAATTGGCGAATCGAAAATGAACAACTATTCTATCATCGTCCAAATCCAGTCCTGGAGGAGATAATGGAAGATTTGGAGGAATGGAAAGTAGTTGTTCCAGAAAACCGCCGGAATTTAATTTTGACAGAAGGTCATGATATTCCATCATCCGGACACTTGGGTATAGAAAAAACTTATTCGAAGATTGCCAACGACTATTATTGGCCAGGAATGTATAGAGATGTGGTTCAATATATCAAGAAATGTCGAAACTGTCAGGCAACTAAGGTAGATCAGTCTGGAAAAAAAGGTCTCATGGGAGTTCGGAATATTGAAACTCCATGGTCTGTCGTATCAGGAGATATTATGGGTCCTTTTCCCCGCAGTAAAAATGGATTTTGCTATCTACTAGTGTTTCAAGATCTCTTCACTCGATGGGTAGAGTGTATTCCTCTCCGTAAGGCCAACGGTAGGAATATCAGAGAAGCTTTTACTGACAGAATAGTTTTTAAGTGGGGAATCCCTGAAATTTTCTTAACAGATAATGGCACAGAATTTCGGAATAAAGACATTGACGAAAGGTTGAAAGAGTTGGGGGTGAGACAGACGACTACACCACCTTATCACCCCCAAGCGAATCCAACGGAAAGGAGCAACCGCACCATTAAACAGATGATGACAGCTTTTGTCGAAAAAGATCATCAATTGTGGGATGTTCACATAGCGGAACTACAGTTCGCCTTGAACACTGCGAAAAATAGCTCTACCGGGATGTCGCCGGCCTTTCTAAATTTTGGTAGAAATCCACGTCAGGTTAGGTCACTTAAAAACGAAGTATGGGAAAACTTAAAACCAGAATTGTTGAATCCAAAGTCTTGGGAAGACAGGATGCAGAGAATGATTCATATAAGAGATCTGGTAAAAGTTAATATAGATAAATCTACTGATCGTCAGGCAAAATATTATAATAAAAATCGGGTTGCGAGTAAGTTGAAAGTAGGAGATTGTGTATGGCGAATTAATAAAGTTCTGTCTTCAGCAGCTGATAATCGTTGTTCGAAATTGTGCAAAAGATATTCCGGTCCCTATTTCATCCAACGTCGACTTTCACCAGTCGTGTATGAATTAAAGGATGAAAGAGGGAACCGTGCAGGTAAATGGCATATTAATCATCTTAAATTGGGATTTTCAGATGGTGAGAGTAACGAGTCGCCGAACCCGGAACTACAACTCAGGGGAGTTCATTCCCCCGATGTTCGACGAGGGGTTGGGACCAACCCTGCATCCAGTGATACAAGCCGAAAAGGACGAAAGGATTCGGAGGGAATTCAAAAGGCGATTCGGACCACAACCTCAGTGGAGGTTAGAGTCAGGGATGGTAGTAATGAAATGGGTACCACGCCATCAATTTCTGAAATCGGTGTCACGACCGGACGACGAAAGCGTGGTCGGCCACCCAAAATGCCTGCCCACTTCACCAACCATCCCAGAGAAACCACCGGCAACACCACCAGCCAAACCCCGATCAAAACCTTTGGTTATTCCGACAAGAACATCGGTCCCCTCCGAACCAATACCAACGACCCCAGCAGCTCTAACCATTCCAAAACAGAGCTTCCAGCGAAGAGGAGTCGCGGGAGACCCCGGAAACGGGACTCCACCAAGACCACGACCCAGACCATCAGGGGAATTCCCTCAAAAGAAACCCGCACGGGCCCAGTCCTTCGTCCCAGGCGATAACCGTCGCTGCTGGAATTGTGGCGTGAGGGGTCATGGCCACAGAAACTGCCCACGTCCGTTAGGACAAAAGCAGTATTGTTTCAAGTGCGGTCTCCAGTGGGTCACTCGCCTAAGCTGTACAGTTTGTAATGAGTAGTAGTTTGGATACTTATGAAATTAAGTTGTAGTCTGGATACTTATGCTATAGGTTGTACTTCTGATACTTACCAATAAATGGTTAAAATACTATGTATGAATGAGGAAAATGATTTTTTTTTGTTATTCGTTTGTATATCTATGTATTTTGTATGTCGTCTGATTGAAATTGGTGATTGTGACGTCCAATCACTCATTTGTACTTTAAAAGTGAATTTGGTGGCAATCTTTGAGTAGAGTACAGGTGAGAACCAATGTCGAAAAGACTCTATTTATTTTAATTTATTTTGACAATTTGAATTTATTTATTTGACATTTTTTTTTTTTTTAATTCTGACAAGATCCATGGTAGTGCACCTGATAAGGTTAAATTAACTTTGTAAAATAGTTTGATTTCTTTTTTTTTGGGAAAGTAACTTTCCTGTGGGACCGGGGGAGTTGTAACGTGGCGTTACACTTTTGCTGCGAGATTTTCCCTGGTAGACACAGTTGAAGCTTTTTTCTTTTTTTTTATTTATTTAACCGAGATTATATTTGGAAGGAACGATTGAAAAGAGACTTTGATATTTTATTTTGTCTTTTATTATCATTATTTTATAGT
>JABFOZ010000047.1:0-13056 GCA_022817625.1 Calliscelio sp. ZL-2020 | reverse complement strand
TATTGGAGTACCGAAAAGTGACTTTTTAGGGACGAGCAGGTCCAATCAATAACGGAATGAAATGTATGAGGAGTGACATAAAATAGTATTTTACTGCCGAGGATTGAAAGACGATAGTTCCACTTTCCTCCGCTGCGCACGGCACAAAAAATGCTTTAAAAATGATTGAACGATATTTCGGAGTACAAGAGTGATTTTGGACATTTAATAAAGACTTCAAATATTTTAAAAACTGAATATGAACTGTCTTGTTAGGTTAAACATGTCACACTTTACAGCTAATCACGTTACTCCGCAAATTTTTAACAGTGTTGTGACGGGACTCTTCAGAACAAGACTTGTTCTAAGTTTTACTGTAGTTAGAAAGGAATATCAAAAAATAGAAAAAATAATTATGAATTCCTATTTGAGATCATTCGGAATTGAAAAGTATAATTGATTTAAAAAACCATTTTAAAAAGATTTTTCAAACCAAATTTCAATTTTTGAATTTATAAATTTTTGAATTCTTACTGGATTTACTGGGAAAAAAGGACGCACTTATGTGAACTATATTGTCTATCCTTGTTTGTCAGTAAATCCAGTAAGAAGTCGAATACATCATAAATATTGAATTTTATTTTTGCATTTGAATTTTGAATTTGAATATGAAATTTGAATACTTTCTCGTGCTGCCCTCCGATGGGTAATGTACGAAACTTGAAACTGTCGAGAACGAACGATCGGAAGGAACAAATATGTCGTGCTGCCCTCGAATGGGTAATCAGCGAAACTTGAAACTGTCGAGAACAATCTATCGGAAGACACTAATATCTCGTGCTGCCCTCGGACGAGTAATCAGTGAAACTTGAAATTGTAGAGAACGAACGATCGGAAGGAAGAGAAAAATGACCGAAAACAACACTATTTTTTAAAAATAGTGCATTGTAGAAGAAAATAATAATATATACAATGGAAAATAGCAAGAGTGCCGAATATTTCAAGCTTCTTGATTTATAAATTTGTGTGATATTAACCCTTTAAAGCACATATAGACGTTTTCAAACGATTTGGCACATATGGGTCCAATGGAACCGAGCTCTGTTAAATAATTATTTTCTTGGCGTTATAAAAAGTAAATGAAACATTCCTTATATTTGTCAATGTATTGGAAATACGGAAGTATAATAAAAATTAAAAGAAATAAATAGTGTGTGATAGTTATAAACGCTTATATGAGCACATTTTCTCATAGATTGAAGGTTTTGCTCGGGTCCGTTGGACCCGGTGTGTGCTTTAAAGGGTTAAAGATAATAAATTCAGTTGAAGTTTTTCAAGAATGACTGATGTAATATGTTAGCGTAATAGACTAGTTAGTGTCGCCGAACATTTACAGCACATTTTTCATATTGTTTATTATTATTCTGCTTACGTCTGTCTTGACTCTTGTTATCAATAAGTATACAATTGAAAATTGTTTCCCCTTAGGAGCCCTAAGAGGAAATCTTAGGGATCTTTATAGATTTTTCTTTGTTTCGTTAGTTTTGATAAATTTCGCAGTCTAATACTTGGCAGATTTTAGTTTGCATAAATTCTGTGTAAGTAATATTTTTATAAGTATTTTGTAATCAAAACTAATGAAACTATTGAATCTAATAAAAGTAAGAAATATGTCTGTGTACTTGGCAATTTTTATTTAATTGCTTTCTTTGTGAATAATTCTTCGAACTTGGCGATTTGTAATGGTTTTTACTTTTGGTATATTGGCAATAGTGTTCCTCAAAGTTTCATGTGTCAATTGGTTAAAATGTTGCCAAAGTTAGGAACTAAATTTTAAGTCGGATTTGACGTTTCGAAATAAATTTTATTTCTTCTTCAGAATATGTCAATGTTGTTGTTAAAGATGTTATTAAATTTACATTATACAATAAATTGACAATAATTTATACTTTCTTGTTGTTGAAAGCAAATTGTTGCCCTTGATGTATGGATACAAATTTTTGACTTGTGTTTGTTTTTACTTTTATTTCAAAATTGTTTTCAAAGCTACAATAATTATATAGGACGTGTATATTTCGTCATTGGTGCAGATTTCCTGGCACACTATAGACTTCTACGTAGATCTCCGAATCATTTCAGGATCCATTTTTCCCTGATAGAAATTAATTTAATGTTATTCAAGGCAAAAATACGTTAAAATTACGTATATTTCATGTTTCTATGTCCGCACATTTTATGTTAATTTAACGTTAATAACAAACGTTATAATAGTGTTAATTTAATGTAATTTTAATATGTGAAATTAACGTTTACTCAATATAGAATATAAAATGAAGTAGGACTTGGCTAGAGGGCGTGGATGTGTGAAGTGTGAATTTGCGAGGTGTGTTTTATTTTGTGGGATATAATAGAAAGTGGGAAGCAGATTGTTGTGAAAGAGGTAGTTATGGTATGTTAATTGAGTGTGGAACGTGTACAAATGAAGGCAAGTGTGTAAATGCGGAAAAAGTATGGCATAAAGCGAATGAAAAATGTGGCGCACTTTGAGGTTAGGATGACGCTTGGGAATGTAAACGGCAAGGCAAATGCGAGGGAAATTTAAATAGAGGAATCATGTGTGAAAAGGGAATTTAATTTTTTGCGAGGGTTACTTAGTAATTTGAGGAATGGTGATATTTTTGTAATGCTATATACAGAATGAGGGTTAATTAGTATGAGCAATTTGATATGTAACAAAGCGTTTAGGTAGATCTGTAGTCTTCATGGAAAAGCTAGGTAAAATAAATAGATAGGAAAAATTAGTGAGTTTGAAATATTGTGATATGAGGTTAGGTAATTAAGTTTGTAAGGTTGCGAATTAGGGTGTGAGGTTAGGTAAATCGTTGAAAAACGGGGAAATAAGGTATATTGGGGGCAACGGAAACACAGGAGGTTTACGAGGATATTAATTGTATTGAGGAGATTAGATGGATTTGTACATTTATAATGTGGAAAATGCGGGGTAAAAATAAGGGATAGAAAGGATAGAGAATCGAAAATATTGTGATGTAATAAAGTTAGGTAAATTTTTAGAATGACAGGGAAAATATGTATTGTGAGTGACAAGGGTATGAGATGTAATAGTGTATTAAAATGAGGCATAATTGTAACAGATGAACGTATGAGATATGTGTGAGATATTATTGTAGATTTTGGGAAATGCGGATGGATCTGTGATAGAGGAAACTTTGTTATGTGTGCGGCATAAGGTTTGAAGAATGGGTAGAATGAGAATGTTACTTATTTAATTGAAGAAATTGTACATCAAAAGATAGGGTAAAAGTGTAGGTAAATAACGAGTCTATGTAAATGCGATAAGTGTCATCTGTTTCTCTAAGATTTTCGTACTGGTGGACTGAGTAGCTGGTATAGGAGTCGAGGGAAGCAGAGGATACAGAAAGTATTGTTTTGTAAGGAAACTACTCAGTAAAGTAAGGGTATAACTCTAGCCAAGTCCCCATGCGTAAGGTTTATAATAGAATTGTTTTTATGGTAACTGATATTACTGATTGGAAAGTCGCAGTCAACTTTACAAAAGTGTTCGCGGTTTTTGGCAAATCATATATTTGCTGACGGAAGCGTTTTCGGTGTGCAGGGTGCCAAATGCCCTGTTTCGGGTACCAATTAATGATATTCGATTTACGCGGCGGGAAACGGGCCGGAACTTGAAAGTGGGGGTTGATAGACAAAGAAATTGTTTGATTTTCTGGATTCAAGAAAGTTGACTACGACTAAAAAAAAGTACAACGCATGGAAAGTTTTGTGATGTAGTGGGTATAGTTCTGTAATGTAATGTGGGGTGTGTAGATTTTGTGATGTAATAGATGCGGAGAGTATGAGGTTTGTAAAGCTGTCCCAGCTGAATGGGAATCTTCCTGGCATTGAAAGGCTGAAGATTAATAAATATATATATATAAAAGGAAGTAAAAAAGAAAAGTAAAAGTTTGACAAAAATTTTAAACAAATAGATTTTTTTAATCTCATGATAAATTAAAATTACTTTAATTTAACATTATTTTAATGTAAATCATAACGTTATATTAACGTAAAACACTGAAAAAATTTGTTGGTTAGTTTAAAAATTGACTGCAAAAATATAGTATTAAAAACCACATTAATTATTTCACTATAAAATATGGTAATTTTAACTATAATACAGTTAAAGTTACTATACGTGTATGGCGAATTTTTAAACCAACTATAATGCATATGGTTATTATAACCATGTTTTTTTCTGAGTGAATGTGCGGACATAGAAACATAATTTTTACTATAATTTAACGTAATTTTGACTTATGAACGTTAAATAAACGTTAATTTAATTTAAATTACAATGAAAAAATAACGTCATTTTTAAGTACTCGTTCTATCAGGGATATCGAATATAGGTATGCCCAGCAAACGCGAATGTATAGAACCGTATTAAAAAAATGACCAATCCAGTATAGAAGCACAAAACAGTATAGAAATATTTAGGAATGTATTAAAGCGTACAAACTAAAATACTTAATTTATATGTTTTAAGGTGATATAGAAAGTCTATACTGTCACGGATATATTTGAATTTGTTTTATTTATAATACTTATAACATAATTGTATCGATTTAATTAGCACAAACGAAGCTCAAGCTGAAACTAGTTGGAACTCTAGTTGAAAATCTCTTGTGTGTTTTCACTGTAACTTTATTGACTGACTCACTGTTTATATTTGCACCATGTGCGTAAGAATTATGACAGTTAGTTGACATAATGCATTATTAAACAAATATGGAAAATTGTATAAAAAGCTTGCCCGTTGAAAGAAATAATTACAGTCGTAATATATTCTCTGTAACTACAGTTCTACTAAGGTATATATTAATTAAATGAAAATAAAGGTTTTATTAACCTTATTTTCATTATGTAAAAGTATGTAAAATTTTTTCTGTTAATCTATTCTTATACGTATTCAATTTATACTCATTAATTAAGTCTTTGAATTGAAAATATATGCATTGTTTTGCAGAAGGCTTTGCAATTTTTTAGACAGTTACTTTATTAGTTGTATCAGGAAGATTAGTAAAATTATTTTTTATATAAGGAAAATTAAAGAAATTTGAAGAGCCATTTTATACACCGACACAAGTTCAATTTCCACGACAGATCTAGACTTTGTACCAGCTTCTTTCTTATTGCAAAGACGTTTCCGGGGTTTTTTTACAGTCATTTTATGTTGTGTGTGTTGGAGCGCCTTAGCATTTTTATAAACCTTATAAACTTTCGCGTATAACGTTGAGTTTTGTGGTAGTAATTCCTTTATAAATTTCCAATTTTCTATATAAATTTCCCCTTTCTTTCTGAACCATCCACGAACCGTAGCTTCTGGAAATTTCAGATGACGAGCTACAACTGCCGTAGGCTGGCCTGAATCAGTTAGAAATAATGCATCTAGTTTGTCCTCAATAGGTCTCCTAATTTTTTTTTTGAACTTGCCTTAAGGGCTTCTTCGTCTTGTAATTTATCTTGATCTTCAAATTTTTTAATTCAAAGTTTTGATTACTGAGTATTAATATGAAACGTACAAGAAAAAGTTAAACGAAAAATAATATACTTCTACATGAAATTAAAACTGAAACTAAGAAATTTATTTATTCAAGAATGATAATTTAATTTTTATTAAATTTATCAATAAAATTACTGCTACAGAGAAAAAAAAGAAGAAATGAACAGATATGTTTGTTCATTAAATCAGTGTTAATAACAAAGAAATTGCTGCAGAAACTTGCGTCAACCATTTTACAACATATACATGCAATATAAATCAACTTGTTCAAGAAAAGATAAGAAGACCTTTTGAAATATAATTTGATATAATACTGTAAATTAATGTTCGATTCAGAAAAGTTTTGAATTGAAAACACTAAGATAAAGATAAATTACAAGAACAAGAAGCCCTTAAGGCAAGTTCAAAAAAAAATTAGGAGACCTATTAAGGACATACTAGATGCATTATTTCTAACTGAATCAGGCCAGCCTACGGCAGATGTAGCTCGTCGTCTGAAATTTCCAGAAGCTACGGTTCGTGAATGGTACAGAAATAAAGGGAACATTTATATAAAGAATTCGAATTTTATAATGGAAGTAATACCTCAAAACTCAACATTATACGCGAAAATTTATAATATTTATAAAAATTCTACTGCGCTCCAACACACACAACATAAAATGACTGCAAAAAAACCCCGGAAACGTCTTTGCAATAAGAAAGAAGCTGGTACAAAGTCTAGATCTGTCGTGGAAATTGAACCTGTGACAGTGTATAAAATGGCTCATACTTCAAATTGTATTTCAGATTCGAATTTTTCTTGTAACTTCCCTTCTGTAACAAAATTAATAATAATTTGTAAGAAATGAAATTAAAAGTTTCAAATAAAGTATATTGTGAAAGTCGAAAATGAGTTAAATTTGTGAATAAGCAACATCTCCAAACCAACCAAAAGTCAAGTTATAAGTAAGCCCAAATGCTCTAATAATAATAAATAATTATTATTAAATAATTATAATTCCGAGAAAAGAATCTTCTTAACAAATCACAATCTAGTTTCAAATTAATTAAATTTAAAGGAAAGTGAATTAAAAAAATTCATAACTGAATGTTTTTAAGTCACATGAAAGAGGTTTCTTTTAAAACCTATTTGGACCTTCAACAGTATAACCAAAATCAAGGAGAATGTCCACTTCATCCAACTGATTCGCTTCCAAATCCATCCAATTGTCTGTGCAAATCAACCAAAAATCTGAAGAAAGCTTACACCGATCGCTGCAACAACTACTAATTCAATGAGGTAGACACAGATTACCAATTCCAATTCCGCCATTGCATGAATATCATTTTGTATTTCAATGATGTTCAGAAGAAGTACCTCCAAGAATCTAAATAATAGTGTTAAATAAAATCTCAAGAATTCTACTAACACGAAGCAAGTTGAAGAAGTCAGAATTATCATTAGAGGAAAATCCTAACTGAAGAAGATATGTTTTAAATTCAGATTAAAATACATATGGATTTGTAAAAAAATTGTATTACATCCATTGTGAAAAACGAACATTTACTTTTAACAGCGCCCACAGCGGGAATGTTGTGAAAATATTTCTGAATCGTTTGTAAGACATTGAGATAAGAACATAAATATTTACAAAAAAACCTTATTAGCAGTCAAATTTAATTACAATATTATATTTATTAGTGATTCAATATATTTATCACAGAAAAGATCAATTATTGAATAAGAAATGTTAATTTTAAATATTTATTTATTTTATTGTTTCTTTTTATTTGCGCTACCTGAAGAAACATGACCTAACTGACTGACAAAGAAGGCAGGCTACCTGAGGAAAACAGTGATATATTCAGTGCCAAATTCACGTCACTCAAAAAATGAAAGTTCTTGAATGACGTTCTAGTTCTAGAAATCAATATAAATAGACCAAAATTCTATTTCGATATCAGTTCTACAGTTTCCATTGAACTACAAGGTAAATGAAATAATTTCGAGCAACCAATTAGCAAAACTAAACAGTTTGGAGGTGAAGCATTTATGAAGGTAAACAAAGAATCACGTAATACCTAACCTAAAAATTTAAAATAGCCGAAAGACAATAATGTGCAAAACACTTAGAAAATCACAATTTATTTGTTGGAATTACAAACGAAAAATTTTATGTCATTAAACAGGTAAAAACCCGGGAAGAATTATACCAAATTGTTCATGGATGAAGTAGACATAGATTACCAATTCGAGTTCCACCATTATGCGAAAATAGTTTTGTGCTGCAACATCTAAACAAGAAGGCTGTGAGAAAATGCCTCGTTAAAAAAATTTCGAAAAGAAATAAAAAAAGGAGAATTTTCTCACATGAATTCTACTAACACAAAGCAGATTAAAGAAGTTAGGAGCATCACAGGACGGAAATGATAACTGAAGAATACTTTATATTTTAAAATACAAATTGCAGAATGTTCATGTTAACATATAAATAATAAAAATATATTAAATGAGAATATTATATGTATAAAATATTTATTTCCTTTATTAAATTACAAAAATAATATCTATAATACATTACTTCATTGAATACAAATATAATGGTAGCGTTATCGCTTAAGCGGATAGGATTTTCTCTGCGTCGTGATTGGACATTTGGCGGAGAATCTCTGTGCAAATGGAGATTCTCCGCCAAATGTCCAATCACAACGCAGAGAAAATCTTATCCGCTTAAGCGAAAACGCTACCATTGTTAACTACATTTTATTATTTTATAATTAATATTGTGTATAGTTATTTTTCTCTTATATGATTATGTAAATCAATATTACTACATAATGAATTGTAATATTTTCTGAATTGTAAAATATTTCAGATCAATTTTTATTAATTTATGAAATAATAAGATAAAAATGAAATAGAACTTGTGTTAAATAATAATATTAATATTTTATTTTTCAGTTTGACTTTTACAAAACGACAGTATTTTAACCATGGATAATCTGGATGCAATGAAAAATGAAGACTTAAAAAGAAAATTTGCGCATCAAAAAATGTTGGTCCATGAGACCGATAAATTGCTTCATGAACTGGAACATAAGAGTACCATGTTCCATGCAGCAAATACTGAGTGGTTAAAAGTAAACTCTCGGTTACAAAATTTACAACATCTTCATCATCTTCGAGCCGGACAAGCAAATTTTGTGCAAGATCAAGAATTATTGCATAAGTAAGTAAACTAATTTTGTTTTAACTATTATAACACATTTTTTTTAAATCTAATTTTTTTTTCAAAATATTTCCAAATCTGCAATTTATATTCATACTTCTTTGCATAATTATGACTAAACACACTTTCATTATATTATTATTACATCAATAAATAAATATTTACTTTTCAGTCAAGTTATGGCAGCTGAGAGAGAATCGGGATTGATCTGCGCTAAACTGACAGAAGTCAGAATAGATTTAGAAAGGATCTTTAAACAATCCATAGAGCAATTGCGTTATCTATTCAACAAAATTATTGACACCGACATTTTCCAGTAAGAAATCATATACATTATAAATAAAAATACTATTATTTATTATTTATAAAATAATATTATTTATTATTTATAAAAATACTATTATTTATTATTTTTCCCAGTTGATGATCATGTCTAATTCTCAATTAAACCCCCTTTCTTCCAGATGGAAAATAAAACAAAAAATGGTGAATATTACATCAGTTTCTATGGAACCGCTGGACACATTTCAGATTTACTGCGATGCTTTGGCAGACTGTGTCTGGGGAGTACGTGTCCAAGCAAAAAGAGGAAGACTACTTCTTGAGTCCTTCAAGAATATGAACTTTCCTACCAGGATAACGACAATATTACCAGAAATCGAATCGGAGGCGACTACAATGTTTAGCTCGCTGGTAACGAGCTTGTTTATTATCGAAAAGCAACCGCCGCAAGTACTGAAGACGAATACCAGATTCCAAGTCACGGTGCGACTTCTCGTTGGCGATAAATTGAATCTGCAGACATCACCGCCAGTATTAAAAGCTTATATCCTTAACGAGTCTCAAATAATGAGAATGTTAACGCAACGCAAGAATTCCGTGGAGGAATCTTGTGGAGAAATCGTTAACAGCATGGCACCGATGGAATATAATAAGGTATTTTTTCCGAAAAGAGCTGAATGAAAAAGATATCAAGTTCCATAAAAAGTTAATGAAAATGAATACTTTAATCCCTTCTTATTTTTACAGGAAGAACGAAATTTATCCGTAACGTTCAAAGATTTGCAGCTAAAAAAAATTAAGCGGACAGAGAAAAAGGGTTCTGAATCGGTCATGGACGAAAAATTTGCACTTCTTTTCCAAACAAATTTCACATTTGGAAAAGAAGAAATGACGTTTTATGTCTGGACGATAAGTTTGCCAGTGGTTGTTATTGTTCATGGGAATCAAGAGTCTCATGCCTGGGCCACGATTACATGGGACAACGCGTTCTCCATGCCAGGAAGAACGCCGTTCGTAACCCCTGATGTCGTTTCCTGGCGGCAAGTGGCACAAGTGATGAACGAACATGTGCGCATCATCTGTGGGAATTGTTCATTGAACGCAGAACATTTGCACTTGCTGGCAGAGAAGTTATTCCACAGAACGTTCCTTTCGAATGAATATCAGGAGTATAACGTTTCCTGGGAAATGTTTGCCAAAAAACCGCTGCCAGGACGGACATTTACTTTTTGGGAATGGTTCTACCAGGTCTTGAAGCTGCGGAAAGATCACCTGAAAAGTATCTGGTCTGATGGTCTGATCTGGGGCTTTTTGAAAAGGGAAACTGCTAGTGAGCTACTGAAGCAGAAAAGCCCCGGAACATTTTTATTGAGGTTTTCAGATTCCGAACTTGGTGGAATTTCGATTGCTATGGTTAGTGGTAAGTATGTCTTTTAAAACATTTATTAACTTTTGAAATAGTATTTCAGAAATTGTTTGAAATTAACGAATAATTGTTTGGATGTTACAGTACATAATGAAGTCTTGATGCTTGAACCCTTCACGAGCAAAGATTTTGCAGTGCGCCTTCTCGCTGACCGGATAAAGGATTTAAAGTGTTTGACAACGTTATATCCAAACTTGTCAAAAGAACAAACTTTTGGAAAGTACTATTCAAACAGAGGTAAATACCAAATAGTAAATATAAAATATTTTTAATACAGACAGTTCATAAATATTTTTAAGTGAAAGAAAATTATTAAAAGCTAAATAATTTAATTAAACATTTAATCTTTTACTGAAAAAACCTGAATTCTTAAACTTTATTAACATTTTCTCTTTTTTCAACAGCCGAAGTTGGGATAACTAAAAGTGGTTATGTGAAATCACAGTTAATAACGCATGTACCAAGCTTGGAAGTCCCAAAATAAAGCTTTAAATCTTCCTCATCAATGATCAGACAGGATTCGCTTCTCTCAATGATCAATCATGGTGCTGAAACACCGATAATGATTCAGCAGACGGCGACGACAGTTGAGCAGAGAAACAACCGATGATCATGCAGTCACATGCACCAAATCCTGGAATAAGCACATTGTTCCAACCTCCGTGATAAATCATGTCCATGGTTCGGGTTTGATTTCAAATAATCTATGCACCTTAGAAGGAGAGTGTACTTTTCATCCCGATAGTTCCACTTTTCTCTCCTCCCTCGGCCCATAAAACAACGTGTATAAACAATAAGAAATAATGTTAGTTGTCTGTTTTGTTTTGAAAATAGCTCTGGACAATTAGAAGGAATATTAAGAAATAATGTTATAACTTGTTAAGTTTTAATGTCAAATATCAATCTGTTAAATGTTATTATTCGCGAAGAAATATGTTTCTTATTAGTCTTCGTTTTTGTGAATTTTTAAGTTATGATGTATGTGCATATATATATTTTTTAACATAATGATATTGTTAAAGCAAGTGATATATAGTATATATTATGCACCAAGAGGCGCACACGATATTTTTCGTCACAAATGCGAATATATAATATAAAGTCGAGTTTTAGTCTCTGAAATTCAGGAAGAAAAACACGACTTTACATGTTATATATAAAATTATGACAATGATGTTTTTACTTCGAATTTTATATGAATAAAATAATATTTACAAAAAGATCTATATGTTTGTAAAACATTTGTTTATATTAATTACTGTTAAATAAATATATGTTGGCCTTATTGAAAATGATTCTCAATACATTAAATTTAAAGTATTATTTTTTTTAGAGTACTATAATTTATTTCTTTATATATACTGTTTGGGATCTATGATATAGATCAATATATAACACCTAATGACAAAAAATGAAATTAGCGTGCACTTTTTAATTTATACTATTATAGACAAAACATTATTGACGCAGTTCGTTAAAAAAGGAATCTGTATTCTCCAATTTAATTTCAATTTAAATTGGCGAGCACAAACATTTTAAAATAATAATAAAGGACACACAATTCAGTCAACATAAGTGCGTCCTTTATTATTATTTTAAAATGTTTTTGCTCGACTACGCCATTTATGGCGTATTCGGAAAACGATGTAGAGAAAAAATAATAATATTCTCTATCTCTGTTTCACTTTAAAATTTGGATAGGTGAAAAAGAGGATAGAAAACATTATTTTCTCTAATTGTTATCCGAATACGACATTACAAAAACCTCATGAGAAATCATACGAGATCTCACATGATATCTTATGACAATTTCTTAGATGAGATCTTATGTTTTCTTACATAATTTTTCACATGATACCTCTTGCGATTATTATTATCATAACTATCGATATTTGTACTTAATTAAAAGTAATGTAATTATTTATTGAAATTGTAATGAAAATTTATAGCATTTTTTAGAATAGTATTGCAAATTAAAAAAAAAAGTCTATATCAGTTGTCAAATATTGATTACTAATGAAAAATTTATCGATATGAAAAGATATCTAGAAACACATTCTTAATGACATCTACATTTAGGTCAATTACGAGATACGTAAAAATAGGTAGGACATCTGGCAAATTCTATTGACAAACATTTGATCTACGTTTATGGATTTCGATTTCTTATTAAAATAACAGTTATTTATATGTGTGTGTGCGCTAATAGTAGTGCGTAAAAGTCACGTGATACATCATATGAGTCGTCCGGTTGCAAAATGTTGTATGTCCATTTCAATAAATGCAATATGTTCTTACGGTTTACAGCAAATACTTATGGAAAAACCTGTTTCTACACAACGAGAAATGTTGTTAAAATATATGTTAACTTAATAATTGATAATTTTGAAAAGGTATAACTATTGAAATATAATGTAATATTACTGAAGAAGATAGGGTTCAAAATGTAATATTTTAAATTTTATTTTTGGGCATACTACGTTTTGCAACCGGACGTCTCATATGCATTTACAGACGATACGATGGACTGTCGCCCATTGGTACACACATTGTCACTCAGTTTGTGGCCGCTATGG
>JABFOZ010000046.1:0-13098 GCA_022817625.1 Calliscelio sp. ZL-2020 | reverse complement strand
GACCGCCGGGTAGAACATAAAAGTAATAATGATCTCTGGTATTTGAAAGATAATTTAATTCGTCTACAAAATGTTCGATTTTTTTGTAAACACCATATCTTAAACGGGATGATTCCCATTTATCAGGATGATTAGAATTTGTTGCATAAGTAAGTATAGCATTATCCCTGGGGTTTTTAGCAGGTAAATGCATAAACGTCTCAGGGTAAATAAGTTCGGTAAGACCAACAACCCATTGACCATTTAAACGTATTTCATGAGGTAAACGCGTTATAAAATTTGAAGTTTTATTTTCAGGATAAAACATCATTGAACTATTTGATGGTAGAGTAATGTAAAACTCTTCCTTATTCATATTTCTTTGTTAATGTTTGACGCAAGTACCCAAGTATTAAAATTTTCTGGTAAACCTTTCCAAGTAACGTACACGTATTTATTTTTACCACGACCTTTTGATCTTAAAATTTGATCTATTTCTAAATTGTTTGTAGATAAGCTTAAATTTATTTTACTGAGTTCTTCTTCGTAAAAAAATCCATCTATCTCTTCATTATCTAAATCCGATACAATATAAATAACAGGTCTACGTTGCGAGAGTATTTTTGTAATTTTGAATATTTCTTTACTCCAACCACTCTCATATCCTTTCTTGAACGTGAGTTTTCCACTACTGAGCCGTACTAGATCACCTACACTGTATTTAATAGGTTTTATTGGAATTTTATTAAGTTTTTCCTGTAACTTCGTGCGAACTTTGAATGCATTCTCTAAAGTTACCTCAGATGGTATCATCTTTATTGTTGAATGAAATGACTTATTATAAGCTTCGACTATTTTTTGTAAAATATCAATATATCTCTTTGATTTTGTATGTGTGAAGTAACGCCACATTCTTTCCTTTAGTGTTCTATTAAATCTTTCGATCACAGCAGCTTTAACATCAGGATTTCGCACGGTTCTGAATTTAATGTCACGCTTTTGCAAAAATTGTTGTACTTTTTCAGCAATAAACTCGCGACCACTGTCTGATTGTAAAAGGACAGGCTGTCGTGGTTTACTTCTTGTAAAAATACGCGTAAATGCCTGTATAATAGATACAGCAGACTTATCCCTTATAGGTTCAACCCATGCAAATTTACTAAATACATCAATAACGGTTAATAAGAATGTATAATTATCGTTATAACTTTGAATTGCTTTCAAGTCACATAAATCGCATTCCCAAACATCATCAATATTGTTAACATTATATGGCCTACGAGTAAATTTATATCGAATTAATTTATGTTTTGTGTAAGTATCTTGACTTTCTAACCATGATGTCACATCCTCTGATGGTATTTTACCATGAAAAGTACGTAGTAAATTTCGTTTTCCTGAATAACTGGCATAATGTGATGGATTGTAGTATACATTATTTAATTCTAGATCCATTTTTTACGATAAATTTATTTTACGCCATGAAAATGTACTATTATTTTTAAGGTCATTAAAATTATATGCTGCTTTTCCAACTTTTTGAGAAATTATTTTAGGTCTCAAATACTCATATACAATTTTTTTTGCTTCTTTTTGTGATATACGTGATACTTTTGTCTTCTTATTTATGGTTTTATTTATAACTGAAGATGAATTCTTTCTTTTTCTTACATTAAATTTATCTGAATCAACATGCATATTTATGTCAGTTTCGTTAGATTCGTCATTATTGGGTAAAGGCGTTACAGAAGCATCTAAAACATTTAAACCCGATTCCCATAGATCCAGATTTCCTATATATTTTTGTGGAACACTTATTTCGTGAAGTAATGATGCAAATTTTGCACGACCAGTTAAATTAATGTTTTTACGAACTCTCATAGATTCGTTCAATAAATCAATAATATTGGACCTTTGAATAGCTTCACCTTTTATAGTTACAACACCATTGTTATCCCATGAAATTATATTATCGGGTGTATTTCGTAGTTTAAGCAATAATAATTTTGCTTTATTACGAAATCTTATTGGGATACTTTCTAATATAGTATTATCTGTTAGAGAGCTTTTAGGTAACTGATCTTCTTGTACAGTATGCTCATTAATATTATTATTTAAACGAAGAAATTTTTGTAATGCTTGTTCATATAATTTCCATTTTACAGTATTATCATTAATAGAATCAGAATTTAATATTTTACTCATTTCATGATCAATACGACTTAATTCAGTACCTGGCGTTTGTACTGTACCTATAATAGTACCACTATTTTGGTTATTTCGCAATTTTTCAACACTTTCGCGCGGTAAAATAACCATTTTTTTAGCATACTCCATTTTTTTTTACCTCAGAAAATAACTTGTAATCAATGAACCTAATACAGATAATACAGGTCCTAAAAATCCCCCTTCCTGTATAATAACTTTTTTCTTACTTTTCAATGTACCCTTCTGTTTTGATAATTTTCGTAAGATTTTAATATGTTTGCGTAATTTACGTTTATCAGTTTGCTTAATCGGAATATTGCCGTTTAACACATTTAATACACATTCACAAATACATTTAATAAATGACGCATCAGCTTTACGTATTAGATTACAACGTTGATCTTTATTTAAATGATATAAGGCTTGGAATAACGCAATATTCTTCTTACTTATAGGTGCTTTCATCGCCATTATATATGCAAGACTGGCACTAAATTAGTATTGTCTACGGTTTTTATTTCTTTTCGAGGGATGTACACATAATTATACTCATCAGTTGGAAATATATTTGTACGAAATCTACAATTTTCTGGTGTACTTTGCTTCAAATCAATTAACAAATAGCCGTGTGGTTTAGAAGTTGCATCAAAATATACTTCCTGTAGAAATTTAGGGTTTTCGGGAAACACCTGTCTAGCAAGATATTGGATCTGTGCACGATCACGAGGGTTTTTAAATAGAACTATATAATTTGTATTCAATGATATATCACGTTGACCACTTCCCTGGTGAAATAAATTTTGAGTGATAAAAATAATACTTAAATTTTTATGATGACTCCCCTTTGTGAACAAATCTAGAATAATGTTGTTCGATGATTCACGCATAAGATCATCAATAATTAACAATTTAGGTCTAACATCGTTTGAATAATCACTACTTTGAGGTAACCCTTCTCGGAATTCTATATTTTTACCCAATTGTTCGTATGTCGGTTGCCATTCAGAATAGTAAAATAATATCCGCTCAAAGCTTGTGTCACACAAGTCATTAGAAAATTGTAGAAATTTTTGCACAAAAAAAGTTTTGCCACAACCACTAGGACCCGTCAGTGTCATTGCAAAAGGATGTTGAATGCACGAATACATCTTAGCAAATAAGAATTATTTCATACTTACACGTATTAAATTGCTGTTTCTTTTCCAGTTATCATGTCCGAAAGTTTATTCAAGGAATTGATTAATTACGAAAATTTGTAGGGGGGTAATATTAAATATTCACATTCGTTTTATTTTATAAGTATATATATATTGGTGCACAACTACATTCACGATTTATACATTTTCATAACAATTACTAAATTCATTTTCTAAAAATGTATCTGAAATAATATTTGTCTTTACTAACTCTAACAATACAGGAACAGTACAGACGATTCTACATACCTCATAACAAGGAAATGTTACATTATTCCACATGTCATTGCAGTGATCAAACATATAATCATTAAATAACTCTTTGTAATACAAATAATCATCTCGGTCGTCATAATTTTCTAAATAAGAGTTCATGCAAGATATGTACGCGTCATTTATACGACAATGTTTTATAAAATTTAAATCGCTTGAAACATAATAAGAATGCGTAGGACCTAATATTTTTCTTAATTTGTTTAAAATAATGTGATCAAAATGAATATTTATTTTTACTTTCCAGATATACAAAGTTTCTGTTTTTATTATTCTTGCAAATTCTGTTATTAAACTGTATGTTATATTTTGTTTACTATTATTGCGATCATTAAACATTTTTTGTAATGACAGAAAGTACAAAGATTTACACGACTTTTCATCTATAGGTCTAAAAAATTTATAAAATATTTTTACTGAAGCAGAACGGGCATTAAAGTCGTCAGAATAAGCATTGAGTTCCAGAAATTTTGAATTTCCGAAATGTTCTTTAAAAACAGTGTCAGATATAAAGTTTAGGATTAACGAAGGGGTACATGCATCTGATAATAATAAATTCATTCTATTAAAAAAGTATGTATAAAGTTCATTTAAAACATTATTTTCATAATCATCATCCGGCAAATCACTATTTTTAGTTTCCAGATGAAAGTCCCTGTCGTAATAATAGCTAAAAGGCTGCGTAATTGGGTTTTCTCCAGAACACCATCGTAATAAATTGTTCTGAAAAAAATGAATAAATGCAATTATTTTTTTAACCTTATCTATTCTTATTTACAGTTCATAAAATACAATTTTTTTACAATGTTTACACTTAGATCTAACAACTTAAATTATTTCTTTATACGGTAACGCATCGACTACAATTCCTAATTCTACTAACTGGCTGATTCGCGAGGCGGTCGCTATAATTGTAACATTATCGTAAATCGGAAAGTTGAATTTTGGTTCGTCATATAAGTAACTATTATATATGAAAAATTCAAATTTCTGATGCTGATATGCACTATCGTGGTAGTTGCTATATTTATTCTCGAATATGTCACTTAATGCTGATTCATAATATTCTGTTATATTTCCTGATAATAACGATAATAAATCTTCACAAATTACATTTTCTTCATCATTAAATACATTATTTCTGAGTTTCTCTAAACTAAATTTAAAATTTAAACACATTTTAGTAAACCAAATAAATTTTTTATTGGTTATTCCAAATTCTAATTCTCGATTAAAAATATCAAATAACATATTTGCATTTTGATTTATATATCTATTCTTGAACATTTCTACAAAGCTGCATAAAAATAATTTATTTACATTGTTGGTACTAATATTTACATTACAGACATCTTCACAAGAAATTTCGACGCCTTTATACTTAATATTACTCAACGACATTTCTAAATTCTCTACGGAGTACTTGTACAGTTTTTCATACATATCGTCATAAAACTCCGATGGAATTCTATGATTACAGGTGAATGTGTTAAACAGTTTAAAGGAAGAATCTCTGAAAGCATTTAAAGACGTCAAATATGCTGGCATCATAGGTGTTTCACCCTTACACCATCGCAACAGTCTCATTTTATTCTGTAATAAAAAAAATAAAAATAATTAATTTACAAATAAATTAAACACAACATTCACACACATACCCATACGGTAAAGTATTATATACATTATGCTTACGCCTTTTCGTTACTACAATTTTACAAGTTTTTTTCTGATTACAAGTAACTATATTATGAAGTGGTGTTCGACGAATAGCATCGAACTGCAATATAACAGAACTGTTTTCTGCACTTGTTATAAATTTCTTTATTACATCATAATTAATTTTCTGCTTATTTTGGAAATTTAGTGTTATACCTTTCACCTTACATATTTCTTCTGTTGAACCATCTTGTTTTTGAACGGTATAAGTATAAAATTTAGGGCCTCCTGATAGAAAAGATTTAATATAGCTACCTTCACCAAAAGATTCCAGTTCATTTGTCATATCCCCCAAGAAATTGCCAGTTTTTGGCTTGTATTCGTCAACATTATTAGTACTTACATATATAACTGAATCTGTATCATAATATAAGGCACGTTTTTCTAATTTTTCTAAGTAAGAGTAGAGTTTCAAACGTGCCTGGGCTGTTGTATATGCCGCAATGACTACATTTACATTGGGTAAAGTTTCAACATTTTCTTTAATTTTTCTATAAGATAAATACACTATTTCATCATTTACAGGCATAATTGAAGTTACTTCAGTTTCTGGATTAATTAGATGCTCAAGTAAAACGTTGGGATCTTTAATAATTACAGTTTTTATTAAATTTTGTCTCTGACCAAATTTACCCCAGAAAGAGTTGAGAGTTAGTTTTGCAACTGAGCGTAAACCCGGATTGGTACATATTTGATCTCTATTTAATTTTATGTTTTCAACATTAAAATATTCGTTAATATAACTGTCTTTTTCTTCCTCAGTTTTGGCATCATTAGGCCAACCACTGGCTTCTTGTTTTATTTTTAAAAACGTATTAATATAATCTACAAACAATCCGTTGACATCATCATTGCTATTTTTATTGTATTGAGTGACATCATACTGCCAAATCTCGAATACATCCAAAATTTTGTAACCTTTTCGAACTGCCATTTTCAATTCGTCAGCAACCCAACATCCTACAAAACATCTATCTTTCTCATCTAAATGATTGCAGTTTGACTGTCTCATTTCCTCTGAACATGAGCGACATAACGAAAAAAATAATTTATTGTGTAATCGTACCGGTAAAACGGGATGAAATAAATTTTGGGGCGGCAAAACACGGCAAGCAACAAGCCCCTCTACAGAGTCTAAGTTATTATTTGTAGATACTAATTTTTTGCAATCTTCACCCACAAAAACTTTAGGATGGCCTAAAGGGAATTTACCGTATTTACAAACCCACGGATAAAGCGAACAAATGTCTATGTATTTAATTTGCTCATTTTCGTTAGTTTCGTAATATGTGACCGTATTCCCTGTTCGGCCACCGAAAAATGCTTCTCTAGGGTCAATAACATATGATGAGACTGGATTGGCTGCTAGATATTTTAAATCTTCTTTTGTGATTTCCTTATCGAAATCACATTCCCACTTTTCGATCAAATTATAACCTGCTTGTCTGATTTTATTTGAAATTCTTTGAGTTCTCTCATAGCGGAAATTCATGCTCTCCCCTTTAACTAATATTTTATCTCTATTATCTTTAAAACAAGTTTGACAAGCATGGTAATAACAACCGAAAAATTGAAATACTGTTTTTATGTTATTATTTTCATAATAACCATCCACGATATACCCTATCGGAAGCCTAAATTCTCGACAACGACCAGCATGAATAATCTGAATGTTTTCATCTCTTTCTTTTAATGTTAACCATTGTAAGGCTTTACGCGATTGGTTATCGGCAAGTCTGTACCCGTTATTAGGTATTATTCCTATAGTTTCTTGTTTTAAATAATTTTTTCTGAATACTACATTACATGCAGAGGCTATGGTACAGCTTTCAGTGAAGGGACAAACATTTTCTGTTTCTAAAAATATCTGCCTGAATCTCAAACATGCTCTTCTTAAAATATCAACATCTAATTTGCAATATTTTAATATTTCGGTTTGAAAGTTAAAAATGTAATTATTCTTTCTTAAATCATCATACCAAGATAAAAACTTTTCCCGCTCTGAACATGACATTGTATTTGGTGAAAAAAATTCAACGTCTGGTAAAGGACCCACATAATTTTGGTTTGCAAGTGTATTGAATAAATGGGGAAAGTAACCTTTACTAGCTTTCAAATCAAATGCCTTTGGTAAGGAACTTAAAGGCATTTGGAAATAATTCAAACTATCAATAAAGATTGTTTTATAACATCTCATTTGTAATATACTTGTACCGTTTAAAATTAACGACGGTTCATCAGAAACATTTTCCACTATATATTTTAATAAAAACTGTGCATCATAGCCTTTTGCATTATGTGCAATACATATAATATTTTTAAATTGTGTATCTCGTCTCACTACATATTCTACGAATTGCTTAACTGGGTTAATTTTGAATATTTGCTCTCTTATACCACACGCAGAACAAATTTCAGACAGATTTTCATTCGTTAAACAATGAAGACAGCATTGTTGGCTAACACATAATGTGGGGACATGAACACGAGAATTAATATCATCATTCAGATAAACATCTTGTCGCGATTCAAAATCATAAAATACAAATAAAATGTTGTTTTCTCTTTTATTTGTGTCTTTAATTTTTTGCATATAACAAAAATGATTAGACTTTTGTTTTGTTTTGCATATTTTACAAAAAATTTCCCCACACTCATGTTTAATTTTACTGTCAAGTTTTTTACAACAATGCTTACACAATCTTATGGATTGACAAACCGATGATTTAACATTTTTATTTATTTTAAAAGAATCAGATTTTTTATGATGCTCAAAACATTCTTGATTGTAAAAATATCTATTGCAAGAATCACAGTTTATCTTGAGAGATGTTTTATTGCAAGGTGGTGACATAAGACATTTGTCACATGATTTTTTACATCTATGGTTATGCTTATATGACTGATGACAGTGATTACAAAAATTTCTAACTGCTAATGCTGCTGTTAAATTAATTATAGGTTCATAGTGACCTTTTTGTTCATAATATAAAATATAGATTTGATGTAAAATACTACCAAAACTATTTTTTGTTATTGTTGAACCATCAAAAATTGGCTCCTTGCCATGACCAAATTTTTCATAGCCATAAACAGTTATAGAAATTCCCTCTCGGGCATAATATTCCTGAAACTGTTTAATTTCAGAAATACCACACCCATCTGAGGGAATTCTAACTTTAGCACTGGTGGTTAAAGAAATGGCTTCATTTTTTTGTAAAAGACAACTACTATGTCTAACTTTATTCCAATAAACGTATAATTCCCCCTTTTTTTCATTGCCACAAAGTTTGTGAGCACGAGCAACAACTAATGAACGCGGCAAACAAAGATTATCATTATTGGAGATTGAAATTATACTACGTTTACGAGTATTATCTACGTTAATAGGTAATGATTTATTACCGCTGCCTCGAATATTTCTAACAATATGACACAAAATTTTTAACCCATCAAAAATATTTACATCAGCATTACTTTGCGATACATTAAATAATAAATTGGCAATATCTATTGCTTTAAAATCTGTTATATATCTAAAAGACATACCAGCAGAGCCATTTGTAAAAGAATTGGACTGACATGTCACCCCAATAAAATCATTATCATCAAAGTCTTTTTTAATATAAGTAATCAGTGCAACAAAACACCTCTCAAGCCATAAGATTATATTATCTTCACTATTTAACGAATTTCTATTAAATGCAATTTCAAATTGTCTTCCGTGTATTTGAAATCGCTTGAAATACTTTTTATTTTCACTTACAATATGTATGAGTGGTTCAGATGGCTGCGTTTCTTCTGCTGAATCATCACTATTTGGCGTTTCTGGTATGACATCTGCTACTACTAACTCCTCGGTGCTTGTGGAGGGCTCGGGTAAATTTTGAGCATTGCTCACAGCTGTAATTCAAAAGTAAAAATACAATTAATTACAAATGTCTTAATACACATTCATATTCTAAGATATTTAAAATTTAATATAAAAGAAACGTACATTCATTTTGTGATGGAGCAATGTTTATTTCCTTCAAATCATTGTCGGTATTTTCACCTCCTTCGTTTAAGAGCCTCCGCCAGCGTGCCGCATCTTTAAGGGAAAAATAATTATTATTAGTATTTTTTATTTCAGAACATTTATGGTAGAATGTTCGCGTGAGTATGTAGCGATACTTACAATCATTTTCTGATTTACTAATTGGTAGTTCGACTAAAGTTTTGTCGACTGTACTGCCACCAACATTCAGGAGTTTATTATCTAAAAATAAAATAAATTATGACGTTTTATGTAGTATATAGTAAGAAGCTTATTACAAAGTGTATATAGTAAGAAAATTATTACAGTGTATGTGATATATAATATAAAATATAATATGATATGAAATATAATACATAATAATTGTATATGTAATATAAAATAAAAACATAATATTACTTACAGCGTATTTTTTCAGCATCAGCGATAATTTTCTTGAACTTGGGATGGTTCTGCAATCGTCGTTCAATTAAAACTTCACGCACTAACACCATTAACACATCATTGTCGCTGAAATATCTTAACAAGTTTGCCAAATGTATTTCATCGATGCTTAATTTATGTACAACCTTTTTAAAACACCGCACTAAAGCATTTTCACTCATTCTTTTTAACTGTCTGTAAAAATCCTTATTATTATAAGTATCAAAAAAGGGGTTCGCGGATAGTGCGACGAGATCTGCAATGCACATACGTAGTACTTGGGAAGTCATCTTAACAATTTTGAGAACTAAATGAAAAACAAAGTTCCAAAAACTTATATACTGGAAAATGGGGCCTCCTTTTTACTCCCCCTCACTGAAAAATGGGCGTCTTTTTTACATCAGACGCCCCCTCTGTCCACTGGAAAATGTAGTCCCTTTTTTTTACATCAGACGCCTCCCCCGCCACACACTGGAAAATGCACTTCTTCTTCTTTTTTCCATCGTCCTCCCTCCAAACTCAAGTCTTCGAAAAATAGGTTCAAGCAAAGACCAACGCGATGCATGAAATTTGATATAAACTTGAGAATGTATGCTTTTTATATTTAGCATACATTTTTTCACACAAATTATATGACAGTGAAAATTGATCTGTAGAGAAACCTTAAACACTGTTTCCACATAATGCGTACAGAAAATCATAAATCATTTCTTGTGAAAGGTGATCTTTTTTTTTTACTACAGCTGTTAAATAGATTCTTATATTTTAGGGACCATTAGATATTCTTTAAATAGTGTGACATAATTTTCACGATGTACTAATTTGGTAAGAAAAGATATTATATTTTTATATTTAGGTCAAAATCTAGTATAAAATGAGTGTATTCTAATGACTTTCCTCATTATACAGTTTAAAGTTTTTGAACGAAGGTCTCTGTAAAATATAATACCAAAAATGAATTCTGTATTACCAAACGTAATATTTGCAAAAACCCTGCCATTAAATAAATCGAAATCAAAGTTCATAATTGCTGGTTTAGAAAAGTGCAATGTGAATAAAAAGTGGAATCCAGTCGTTTACATATTGGGTCAATTTTGGACTGGAACGCGATTATCGTATGCAGAGTGGAACACGTTAGTCTCAGAATCAACATCCATACAACAATATTTTAAAAATGAATCAACTTTTAACACACACAAAGAAGTATCCAGAAATGTTAATATAATTCTTGGCTCATCTTATGATCAGAAAGCAATCTCAATAGAGAATCAATGTAAGTAAAATTTTATATAAAAATCATAATTTTCTTTGCTATGTAGATGTACGAATAAAAAATATCTATATTTTACAGATTCAGAGAAGAAATACTCAATAACATTACATGAAGTATCGTATGACGGCTTAACACGTATTCAACCAATTATTTCTGTCTGGCTTGATGTACTCAAAGACAACGAATCTCCGATAAACTTATGCTACGATAAGATGACTACAAATTTACTAAAAAGTACATCACAATATGGTGACTTTGAATATTACATAGGAAAATCTGTTGAAAATAATTATCCTGAATTTGTATGTAATCGTATTTTATTTGAAAATGTGTTTCAAGAACTATATATGTACATCAAATATCACGAAAAAACAGAAAACAAATAAGAAATATAACAGTACATATTATATTAAGCCCTTAATTATAAGTACAAAATATTGTAATTAACTAATATGTCTGTTTCATAATTTCACTTATGTGTGTTAAAATAAAAACTATATAAAATATACAACTTTTTTTCTTTAATTAACCTTCAACACTATCATTTATGTTTTATAAAAAAAAACATCAGCAAATGTTTATCTACAAAAAGTTAAATAGAAAAAATATTATTAAGTACATTTGGTGTCACAGTATGTTCAAAATCTAAAATTTTCCTTTAATATATAAAATCTGTTATTTAATATATTTCATAAGAAAAAGTATTCAAAAAATATCGAAGAAAATGCACGAAAACCATCTATTTTTAAACACTCATTTCCTGTTCCCACGAACCTAGTCGAAGTGGCTATCCCGAACGGTCTATTCTTAAATGCCCATTTCCTGTCCCCCACGAACCTGATCGAAGTGACTATCCCGAACGGTCTATTTGTCAATTTCTGTTCGCAACCCAGATGACTGGAAACCAACATGTCAGGACAGGCTTCATCCTATTTTTTGAACTTTACACCGCTTAGATCACCAATATTGCTCAGGCATTATGTAGGCATTATTTAATTACAACCTACACTTATTTTTAAAAAATATTTTGTTTCAATAAAAACTGACAAAAAATCATATAAATTGAACATATTACTAAGATAATTTAGAAGCAAAAAATGTATAATAAAAAATTAATTAAATCAATAATAATAAAATAATGAAATAATATGCGATTGATATACATAAAATATTCATGATTCTGCTTTAGACTTCAGAAACCTTTTTTAAAAATCTATTAGGCAATACATGATTTTAAGATCCTAAAAATAAAGTTTATTCATATAAAAGCATAGCATGTAAACCGCAGCCACCTCTTTATCGTACAAGAGTATGCGAAAAGCCATGTCTTGGAGAGGGAGATTTCCCCATAGCAATCACCCCAGTTTCTCAACGAATTATTTTTAGATCTATTTTTAGAGCCCAGTTCCAAGTCTTCCACTTATTCACCACCTATTCTCAACAAGTCCAATAGCTCAGGCAGCAAGACGCTCGACTTATATCCCGAAGCACCGCTGTTCATTTCTTAGCTGAAATCATTTTTTATCCCAAAAAAATGATGCAATGGATTCTATTTTTTAAATGTATCTTTAGATCTCCAGACATAAGAGAGAGAACTCCTTTAGCTGCCCAGTTTCCCGACGATCTATTTTTAGATCTATATTTAGATCGACGCCTTGCACCTCCTCGTACAAGAGTACGGAGTTTCCATAGGGACCCAAAACATGACGTCAGACCTCGTACAATAGTACGGGGTTCCCATAGGGGCCCGGTTTCCTGACGTTCTATTTTTAGATCTATTTTTAGATCGACGACTGACGCCAGACAGGGGCGGCAGGGGGAGGGGCGGGGGGGGACGTCTGTCTCGCTATAGCTGCCCTATACTACTGACACGATTTTTGAAGTCGCAGAACTATGGTAAAATTGGAGGTTTTTTTAGTGAATGGTATATAAAAGTGGGGTAATTTTGTCCGCTCTACACGCTCCTATAGGCAGAAATTTTCGTAGCTTAGCGC
>JABFOZ010000045.1:0-13296 GCA_022817625.1 Calliscelio sp. ZL-2020 | reverse complement strand
CAATCGTTCAATGACTTAAAAAGACAGTCTCCTGAAAAGCAAACATCAAATTTTCAGATTAGATTCACTTTAATGTGTAAAGCATAAGTTAAAAGAGAAACGTATGATTGAATATTACGATCTGTTTGTCTATAAAATATATAAGTCTTGATGATTTAACATACTTACGTCAAAAATGGGAAATATTTACATTTTTGTAGGATTTGTCTAAATTAAATCATTCTTTCTAGGTATATTATTTTTATGATATAATTTCTTCTAATATTAAAACATACACATTTTTAGCATTTCTTGGCCAATTCTTTTTCCGTATACAATAATCATCAACTCCAAACCAATTTTTTTTATTACGAATAAAACTAGTGTAATGACCTTCATCCTTGGTTGTTCCATGATGTAATATAGCACTAACTACTTTATATTTGTGATCAGATATTGTATAAATACTTGAAGAAACACCATTTATACCATAGTTATCAATTATTTTGCGTGATATTGTTCCATTATTTTCAAATAATTCAATTTGTATAATGAAAACTTTCCCTATTGAACATATTTCAGTCTTATGTAACAAATATTGCCATCCACATTCGTTACATTTACCTTCGACGCGATCCTTTTTCGTTCTATTTGCATCTAAAAGTTCTTGAAGATTGAAATTTTGTTTTTTTGAATTTTTTATTGGTAAAATAAGTATCACGTTATCGTTTTGATGATTAGTTACATAATTACAATTATTATTCAAACAAGTTATAGTATAACGACATGTGTATTTAACTTTACTGAATAACTCATCGACATTAAGAATGAGATCATTTAGAAATTCTACAGCGTCTTGTTGTATTAAACCTGTATATTTATCATGCGCAAATTTTCTAATAGCTAGTATATCAACATTTTTATTTTTATCTTTATGCATATAATTTGTAAGAGATTTATGCAATATATGTTCTTTTGAAAGTTTTAATATTTCAGTTTTTAAAAAATTAGAGTTGAATAGGCATTGCATTACTGAGTTAGCATAACAAGACTTTTGATCCTCGTTTTTCAATCCACGTAAAACATTATTATTACACAATCTAGATATATCGTTTTTATCTTTACCATTCTGGCAATTGATTACTTGTTTTGATACAATCCATTGATCGTCTATTACTTTATTGAAATTATTAAGTTTATCGCACTTATTAAGTGGCAAATCAGGCTTATATTTTTGCTTTAATCTATTGTATTCATGCAGTGCTTCAGCATTGGCTTTAACAGCAGAAGGATCAAAATTAATTAAGTGCAAACCTTCAATAGATGTAACTCTTGATAATGCTACGTAAACTTGACCAAAAGCGAACATATTATTCCCTGCATCTACAACTGCAGATTTCAAGCTCATTCCTTGAGATTTATGAACAGTAATAGCATAACTTAAACATATAGGAAATTGTTTTCTTGTAATAAATGCTCTATTCATTAATTCAAATTTGACGTTTACCCGTTCAATTGTACGTTCAGTTCCTGTCGATAAATACATTTTTATTTCTTGTATGTCATTTGTATCATCAATTTTTCTTTTGACACTTTTAATTATTCCTATTGTCCCGTTTACAAGTCCTTGTGTTACATCTAAATTTCTGGTTAACATTATTTTAGCACCAACTTTAATTTTAATAACTTTAGGTAATCCTCCAGATCGTGAACAATCTTCATCGTCTGTTTGTAAAGCTTTCTGAATTTTTTTCTTTAAATAATTAGGACAATCTAGGGCATCCTGAGCAAATAAATTTATTTCAGTAGATGATATACGTGATAACATTTCATTATTCAACGTTTCACACATATAACGCGTAGGAAGCAAGCAAACAGTATCAGGAACTGATGTGTCAATAAAATTACACAATTCTAGTAATTTTCCGTAACAATCTCTGCTTTTAAACGTTATTTTTCTAGAATTCAATAATTTCAGATCATTATTGTTGAGAAAACCAATGCGTATACGAGAAAGCATATGTGAATAAACCAAATCATTTTTTTGTCTCATATTTATTGTTAATTCATCGTAATGAAATAATTCTTTCCACAAATCGAAGTTTCCAAATGAACCCAAATACGTATTAATTTCAGTAGCAGTAAGTCTTACATAAGTAGGATTATCACGAACTGGTGGAAGTTGTAATAAATCGCCAAATACTATTATATGTTTTTTCCCAAACCAACCATTATTTTCATCAACCGTATTATAAATTTCACATAATCGATGATTGATATACATAAATGTAACATTCGATATCATTGAAATTTCATCTATAATAATTAATTTTGTATCTTTTAATTCTTCTCGTAATGTTTGTAATGCTATGTCTGATAATGGCCTATACTTAGGGGTACCGCCATGTTCAACTGGTAATTGAAAAAGTCTGTGTATGGTTAATCCTTGAATATTATACGCAGCTATTCCCGTTGGAGCAGTAATAGCAACACGTTTATTTAATATTTGTTTAACCCAACATCTAATAATGTGTATGAGAAAACTTTTACCTGTTCCTCCTTCTCCACTAACATAAAGTCTTAAAATGTCACTATCGCTGTTTAAGCATTTTGTAACTAAATTAAATATACGTTTCTGATCTTGATTTAATTCAGATTCCAATTGTGAAATATTAACATCTTCTATGTTATCGTCAATATTTTTCAAATCCTTCATAGCTTCATTAGCTTCCAGGGGATGGCATTCCAGTGAAGTGTTAAATTCCTGAGAATCTTTCTCAAATTCCTCAATTTTGTTTTTAATTAAATTTTGTACATGGTCAAATGCGTTTTGAATTTCACTTGATCTTTCATGATATTGCATGGCTTTTGGCAAACTGTGCTGTAAACTTTGAAATGATTCAGCATATGTATAATATCCGTTTTTTAAATCTTCAATACTTCTCCAAGGTTTAAATAGCATTAACAATTGGTGATAATATTTCTCAGGTTGTACATTAACATTATATTTATAATGATTTACGAGACATGGATTTTTACGTTTCTTAATATAACTATTATTTGATAAAATATAGCATTTTATAGTAGCATCTTTAGGTTTAATCTTAGTGTAGTCATACCATTTTAGGAAGTCATATAAACAATAACATTCCAATTCTGCTGGACGCTGTGGATAAAAATCATCAACCATATTAGGGTAAAAAATATCAGTCGATTTTTTGTCTAAAAACTCGATTTCACGTCGACTTTTTAATTTTTTACTTCTAATTTCATTAACATTAACCCATTTAATTGTTGTCTTCGGATCTGTGCCATATAGGGAAATTCCTAGTAAACAATCGGCAGCTTCTAAAGCTCCACATTCTCTATTAGTTAATGATCGAAGTGAAAAGTTCCATAAACGACTACATAATGAAGATGATGAACTAATATTTTTGAAATCTTCTTGAGCAATATTACTCTTTTCACTCTTTGTTTCGTATTTCGTAATATACCACGTAATGACTTTTGATTTCTCACCACAAAATTGAATATCCATATTTCCCTCCCAAGCTGTTAACAGGATCGGATTGTAATCATTAATAAATTTTTCATTTTCGCTTCGTGGTAAATCATATAATCTACTTTTACTTTTCAATGTTTTTCTGCCTGCTATAGACGTAATGGGGTCTTTTAATATTAATTTGTCTGTGATAGGTCGAGCAAAACCGAATCTGCAAACTTTAACAAAACCGTTTTTGGTTTTTTTATTGCGAAGACAGTATGAATTATGATGATGTTTTTGATGCGAAGTGACTCGTTCAAATAATACAGGTGAAACTGACTTATCTGGAATTCTACAAGTAGAATGTTTTAATATATAATCTGCTACTTCTTCATTTGTCGATACACCAAGAATAGGTGCATCTTCTATCCAGAATAATATATGAAAATGGTCTAAGCCTCTACTCTGATACTCACGTCTCCAGAAATAATGAGTTATTTTTCCTAGCGGTGGATTATCAGTTGAACAAATAAAATCTAGCATTGCATGAAATTTATTATCAATGAATCTTGCTACTGATACAGGATCAGCTGCAATTAATTCAGCAGCTGGTGTATTATCCATATGCGGTTTATTAACCTCACGAATGTATGATATTAGGTCGTTCCATAACCATTCTGCTGGACTTAATGTTATAAACCATGTGGCAGGACCATAATTATCAATCATACAACCAAGATTACTTCTTGGTATTTTCCAAAATTGTTCAGTATTACGAAGCCTTGAAAATATAGTATTTAAGTCAGTTTCTAATTGTTCCTTAGAAAGTAAATCTAAATAAGATTCAGCAGTCATTTTTTGTTTTGGATTGATAATGTTCATTTTATGATAAATCCCAGCTTTTAGTTGACGTATGTTATTATCATTTAGCAAAAAGAACAAGTACTGGATATTAAGACGAAATTGAGAATGCTTTGACATTAATCTAGATTTAATAAATTCGAAATCGGTTAATCGAATAGGCCGTTCTGCATTTTGACCATTTTCGCCATATGGAAATAAATCAGGGAAGCACAATAAATCCAAAGTTTTTAATCTATTATCTAATGGATTATCATATACTTTTAGCATTTGGTAAAGATTCGTTGAACTTTCATTAATTCTTTTTTCATTTATTGGATAAATAGTATATTGCTCATAATAATCATCTGAAGAGCATTTTTGTGTTAACATAGCTCTTTTGATATTCTCTTCCTCGGTAATTTGAATTGCATCTTTGACATCATTTTCTTTATCATTATTTTTGTCTGAATTATCTTCATTCACATGTTTCAAATTATTATTTTCTGTGTCCGTATCAGTTTCGTCCTCAGTATTCAAAATTTTAGTAATAAATCGTTCAAGTTTTATATTGTCTAATAAATGTTCAACATTTTCTGGTAGTGTTATTTGTTTATATTCTGGATTATTGTTTTTAAACCATAACAATGCTTTGAAAACTTTATTTATATCTACTAATTGTTCCCAAATAATATTTGATTTGTTTGGAATACTTCGCACTAAAATATAAAATTCAAGATTAGAATTTATTGCTTCTGTAGGCGGACATATTTTTTTAATTGTTTCTTCGGTAGGTAAAGGCAAGTGAAAAGTACGTCCTTTGACTTTCGGAATTTTACGTTTGAACGGCAGTTGTTTGTTAGAAACAGATTCCATTCGCTGAACTACTTGAAAAGCTTTTGCTCTTTGAACTAACAATTTTTCAATATTATTTAAATTTGATAGTTCTCTTGGTTGAGACTTTACAATTAGATTATTGACAATACACGTAGGAGGAATTTTATTTTTACGAAAAATTAACAAACAATAATTACAAATATAATCATTATCTAATCCTTGATCATTAACATACTTCATTAAATCTAACCAAGGTTTCGTATCCAATGGTTTTCTAAAGTTACTTATAATATGAATGTTTCTTTTATGGCATAATTTTTCACATGAAACACATGCATATATTGGAACATCCAAAGATGTAGCATATAATTTTCTAAACGCTGTTGAATAATTGGACTTTATTACGTCTTCATTCAGTTCAGTTTCTTTGTTTTCGTGTTCGAAAGTCTTCAAATTCTCTTTGATATTAAGATATTCTTTCCTTAATAAATCTAAATCAACTTCTTTTAAAGCTATATCCATTTTACTTATTTTTTCCACTAACTGAATAACATCATAAACTAATTTTTTAATATATCTAACATTTGGAAAGTGTGGAGATAAAATTAAAGTAGAAATGAATATAGAATTACACGAATCAAAATCAACATAACAACTGTACGGATGACCAACTTTTGATAGACTAGAATGAATAGCATCACATTGTTTAACGTTATCAATAAATGAATTAACATTCTTCAATGAAAGGTTTTTGATAGTAATTAGAAATTGTTCATAATGTGTTATTAAATTTTCATCAAATTTGCATATCATTTTATCACAAATCCATGACTTAGTATTTTTACTTTTCTGTGCAATTAAAGGCAACAGATTAATTATTTGCCCTGATGAATTGACTGCAAACTTCTGTTTTAAGCTTTGATCAAACGAATTATAATTTGATATTGCCAATTTATTTATTTCATTTAAATATTTTTTAACACTATCTTTACAATCAATTGGATGATATTCTTGGAAACTATTAAACACATGTTCTTGATTATAAGCAGTGTCCATAAAATATGCTTCAGATGTTGCATTATGTTTAGATATCCCACATAATGCACTAATTTTTTCTTCTAGATCATTAAATTGGCAAAGTTGTAGTTTTGTAAGACTTGCTTCAGATTTTTCCTTTAGAGTTTTCAGTGTCCTGTTTAAACGACAAACATTATTCTTTCGACCTACCATACACCATTTAAATATTTTTTCAGCTTCCATTCGACTTTCTACTTCTGATGCTAAATTTAGTTTTTTTGAAAGATTCTTTATATGAGTTTCAGACATTTGACGAATATTAAATGTTGATAGTATAGGGACATTTTTCTTTGCAGTTGCTTTCTTTTTCGCTTTATAAACTTTTTGTTTCAGAAGAATTAATTTACTATTTTTATAATATTTAAGCTTTTGAGTTGACAAAATCATTGCCTTTTTAATTTGATATGAATTCTTTCTTTTCGCAAGAATGATATCTTTATTGTTATTATAATATTTACGAGCTCTCCAACAATCACTAGTTTTATTATATTGCATGATAGCTAACTCTGATTTACTATTAATACTATCTTTGTATTTAAATTTTTTATTTTCTGTATTTTCAGAGCAATCATTTTTCCGCTTTCGATTTGCTTTTTTATTAACTTTCTGTGATAAAATTTGGTTACAAGTTTTGAATGTTAATGTAGGACTATTTAAAGATTCATTACTTTCATTATCTTCTGTGAAATTCGTAATATTTTCCGCACTTCCTTCTTTGTTTGCACCAATGTACGGATTTTGACTGATGAGTGGAAAATGTTCAATTGAATGATTTTCTAATATTTTTAATAAATGTGGTCGCATTAATGAATGGTTATAAATTACAATGCTTGGATTCACGCCTAAGACAATTGAAACTGCAAATGCTATTGCGAAAACGCCACAGTCGGAATAGTTAGGCTGTTGCTGTACTTTAATAAATATAATTGAGTTATCATTTAAATCTGGAAATAATCTTTCTAAACAAATTTTCTGTATAGCTGTTAAATATCCTAAATTTAATGAATCATACACATATAGTGAATGAGTATCGTAGAATGTACAAATCCAATGATTATCACCATGCATTATTTGCACATGACTTTGCCCTGACGGAACTGGCTTTAATTTTTCTGGTTTTTGTAAAATTAAAGTTTCATAAGGTAAAAATGACGTTAGATTATGCATGATTGATGTAAATACTGTCATATGTTGATCTCTAATCCAATTGTTCTCTAAAATACATTTTTTATCTGCTTCATCTAAATTTTTCAATGGCAGTTTAATTAAACCTTGCCAGGTGCGATTACGATTATTATCCGTTACTATATTATTATTGTCAGTTTGATATTGACTTTTTAAATTATCTATTAGTATAGAATCGTCTGTTTTATTATTTTTTATCTTACTTAATATAGTATTGTTAATATATGATGATTTGTTATCATTGCCATCAGAATGTTTAATACCCAATTTGTCTTCATTACCATATTTCTGTATAGACTTACATTTTATTTCTTCTTTTGTATCTGCTGAAGATATACATATTGAAACAAGATTTTCATAAGATAGAGATTTTTCATCACAGAAGTTAGTAGTACAATCGGATGAGTTAGTAGTATTCGAATGATATTTTATCCTCTGTTTATTCTCTTGTTTTATCAGATATACTTGGTTATTATTGTTACCAGAATTTCGAATATCCAGCTTATCTTTATTATCATATTTCAGTATAGACTCACATTTTATTTCCTCTTGTATACATTCTGATTTAGAAGATATACGTATTGAAGCAAGATTTCTTTTTTCATTATTCTGTATTAGATCTCCATTTGTTATGTTAGAATTGTTGGATAGGCTTTGTTCACTACAGAAGGTAATGGTACCATCTGATGCGATATTTGAGTGATTTGATTTCTGTTCAGTCGTGTTATTTTTCATCGAATTTTGAGTACACGTGTCTTTTGAACTTGATTTAGATCTGATTTCTTTTTTCCGACAATTAGTGACAGTATCAAATGAAACATCAAATGAATTATTTGACTTGCTCTGTATATTGTTCTCTTTTATCAAATGAGGTTTGCAGTTCTCTTCCGAAACTAAGTTATTACAATTCTGATCTACTTTTCGTTTCTTAGTTAAATCGCTGGATTGATTATTTGCTTCGTCTTTAACAACTGTTTTATTATTTTTTAGAGAATGAATTAGATTTCTTGGCTTAATAATAGCAGGTGCATTTGTATTATTAATATTTCCTAAGCTGTTGCATATTGAAGTACTTTTAATTATCACAGGTTTTTGTGCTTTAATCGAACCTTTTTTGTTATTATTAACAGATGATAAACTTGGAAATTGTAAATTATATTCTGATAACGTGGGACATTTCATACTTTGAACATTTTCATTTTTTATATTTCCTTCGTCAGCTTTTTTGTGTTCGTACATTTTTTTAGAACGCTTTCTAATTGCATCGTATTTTCGTTGCAAAACTACATTCAAAGGAAAAATTTGATGAACATGAAAATGAGAATCTTGTGGAAAATGTTCAATGGTTAATGTTTGGAACATTTTAAGCAAATGAGGTCGCATTAATTTATGATCATATTTAACTTTATCAGGTTTAATTCCAAATAAAAGAGAAACAGCAAAAGCAATCGCGAAAATTCCACAATCAATGGAATTATTTTGATATTGTACTTTTGGAAATTTAACAGTTTTTGTGTCAATGTATGGGAAAAGATGTTTTAAACAAATTTCTATTTCTTTTGTTAATTTGCCGTAGTTCATAGAATCATAAATAAAAACTGATGTTCCGTTATAATAGCAGCAAACGTAATGACCAGGAGTATACAAAATTTGTATATAGTCCGAATCCTTAGGTACAGGCTTAATGAATGATGGATCCATCCACATGCGAGTCCCTTGAGGCTTATAATTTGATACTTTTTCCATCATAAACATAAATAAATGAATATGCATTTCTGTCAATTCTATATTACCTATAATATCATTGATTTCTTCTTCGTGCAAACCATTACTATAAAATTCCTCCATTTTGAAAGCAGTTAATACAATGTGAACAATTCTATATTTACAAATCTAGCAGTTAACTAGTACACAGACAATTATAAAGTTTTGCTGGTTATACGATGATTGAAGAATTTGTAGGTATAAAAAACAAACAAAATTTAATATTTTAATAATTAACAAATATTAAAGTATTAATGTGAATTACAACAATAATATATCTTGGAGCAAATATTATTTCTGCAACAAGAAATTATCCAAATAATAATAGAATACTTCAACAAGAATCCATTAAATAAAGATCTTGGAGTATAATGGCCAGTGCTACAACAAGTGTATTTTTTGAATACCTTGGAGCAAAACTAAAATGCTACAACAAGTGTATTTTTTGAATACCTTGGAGCAAAACTAAAGTGCTACAACAAGTGTATTTTTTGAATACCTTGGAGCAAAATTAAAATGCTACAACAAGTGTATTTTTTGAATACCTTGGAGCAAAATTAAAATGCTTCAACAAGTATATTTCTTGAATAACTTGGAGCAAATGTACAGTGCTCTACAGCAATATCTATGTACAATCTTAACTGCTACAAATAATCTAATCAGATTGTACACAGATTGTGGAGCAAATATAATTAAATTAAAATTAAAATTCCGTATTGTCCAACCTGAAACAAAACATAAAATATTAAATAAATAAAAAATGATTTTATAGTGATATGATTTAAAACCGTCAGTGTATTTTGACTTTCATTTGTCCATTGCTAGTAAATTATGAAAAATTATAAAAATGTAATAAAATTTGATTTTAAATCAGTAAATAATAATGCAAGCGTATTTAATTTTTATTTGTCAATAGTTAATTAGAAATAATTGTATATATATAATGCTAGATTCAAAGTGAAGTGTAGATGTAATACTATTATACCAGAATATTTGACATGAATATTTTGTTATACTGATTGACATTTTTATAAACTTCGAAATTAATATTATAAAAACTGATAAATTAGCGATGACCGGTCATCCTCTTAATTCTTAAATTTCATTTAGCAATAACGTGATTAGGATTTATTCTAATTTTAAAATTAAATTTTGAAAGTATACAAAAAAAGTAATAAATGTACGAACTTTAATTAAGTTCGTATGGACATATCAGACGCTAGTTAGTTGAGCAATAAAATTTATTTGTAAATATTGAAAATATTCATGTATAAATTGGAGTCTACAATTTGATTTAAAAATCATAATTATAGGTTAGTTTTTATTAATTTGTACTATTATTCAATTTTTTAAATAACTACTTTGTAAGACTTTTTATAACTGCATGAACATACAATTTGATACCAATACTATTATAATGTAATAAATGATTATTAATTACTACTTACTATTTATAAGAAATGATGTTTTATATTAATAAAAATACGATATTGCATTAAAATTGATACTGTCAATGTTCAATTTTAATCATATAAGAATAGCATTGAAATGTTATTATATTGTCATTCAGATACACTCATTCGGATATTATACCTGTATGTTTTGTCTGTTGATGACAAGATTGACAAGAAGACATAAAATGTATAACTCCATGATATGATAACTTTGTGAAATAAAACGACATCTGGTGGTTAAAACGAATAACACTAACTAAGTGCTTATCTTCAAATATTATATTAATGATTATTTTTAATTAGCTTAATAAATTCAAAATATAATTTTTATTAAGTAATAGATATATACCTTAAAAAAAGAAAAATAATTAATTATTTCAAACAAAAAATCATAATCACAAGTTACACGTTGATTAATTGATTTATAAAATAAAAAATAATTGATCTATTGTTTAAAATATATATTCTGTAAATTAATTTTGTACATACACAAATGCATATCTAATAATTACAAATAATTACACACTTTCCTATACAATCTTATTATATATTTCATAATAAAGGATAGATGAATGATTTACGGCTAATAAAACCTAGATGGCGCGACTACCGACATGTATAAAAATCATGCTATGAAAGTTAATCTATGTTGACTACCATTGTTTCATTTTGTCTTTCATTTAACGGCGCCATTCCGCCATTCGAAGTGCAAGCGTGAACTCGTGTACGCATAACCCTGACCGCAGTGGTAAAAAAAATGGACAACGCTAAAGACGCTCCTTCAGTACAAGTAAGTCTAAAAAAACATAGTTTATTACACTATTTTTTTATGTATTTTTTTAATCTATATTGGATGTTTCTTTTTACAGATGGAACTAGACGACGAGTGGGACAATGCGCTGGAGGCGGAACGCATCCAGCTTGAAACCGTTTCGCTCCAGCAACGGAATCGGAGACGTGCTGCTGACCAAGAAAACCACCAGCGTGGTTTGCCTGCTGAGGAACAAAGCCAGCGACGTCCGCCTGTTGAGGAAAAAAGCCAGCGACGTCCGCCTGTTGAGGAACACAGCAGCCAGCGACGTCCGTTTGCTGATGAAAATAACCGCCAGCGATGTTCGCCTGCTAAACACACGGTAATCCCTTCGAAAGCGATACCGCGTAATGCAGTTATGCGAGGGAGAGGAAATTCTGGCGCCATTTCGCGCGTACCTCAAGAAAATCGCAATGGAGAAATTCCACGCGCCATTAATCGACGAAGCGATGATAATTCACGTAATCCTGTAGTGCGTCATGTGGGGGACCATCGTCAACGGCATGTCAATAATAACGACCGCCATTTTGTGGCAACTCATCAGGGTGTTCGAGATGGCCGTGTTCAACGTACGCCAAAACCTAATCAGCCTCAAGGTTAGTAAATAAATACAAAAAATAATTAAAAAAAATAAAGTGTAATATAAATAATGTAAAAAGAATATAAACAGTGTAAAGACAAAATAAATAACAATCAGTGGATATATATATAAATAAATAAATACATTAACAGAAATATATGTAAACAAACAATAATAAAACAACAATATAAATAAACTAACAATAACAAATCAATAAAAACAATAATTTAATTATATAACATTATTTTTCAGATAATTCTTTCAACTTTTACAAGGAGCGGTATAAGTTTATGAAATTTCTGTACGAATTTTCAACTGCCAAGTTTTTGAAGCCTCATTCGAGAGGAGGTCGTCGTGGACGCAAAAAGGATCTGGTACCAGAAGAAGAAGAAGAAGATGCTGACGAAGATTTCTTTGTAGACGAAGATCTGGAAGAAGAATGGGAAGGTGGCAACGACGGAGACGCGGGAGGTGGCACTGGTGCTGCAGCAATGACAGCTTAATTTCCCTGATTATATAAACGATTTACATAAAAATTATATGAAGGTATTTCTACATTGTTCTGTACAATTTATATGTAAATCGTTTACATACATTATTTACAACAAATTTACATATAATTTACGAAGAATTATGTATCATAATTAAAGTATTCTTTTTATAATCTGTAAATTATGTAAATTTTATACAAATAATCTATGTAAACGATTTACGTAAATTATGCAGGACAATGAGGAAACTACCTTGATGAAATTTTATGTTTCAATGACTAAAAAGATAGTCTCCTGATAAGCAAACATCAAATTTTCAGATTAGATTCACTTTAATGTGTAAAACATAAGTTAAAAGAGAAACTTATGATTGAATATTACGATCTGTTTGTCTATAAAATATATTTGTCTTGAAGATTTAACATACTTACGTCAAAATAATGTACACTTATTTATAAATATCACTATTAAATAATATTTATTACAATATCTGTACCTTTGCGCTTATTAGATGTTGATGACGAAACTTGATGATCTATTGTATTTGCTATAACATTTTTAAATTTATAGCAAATATAACTCAGCTCCTCCTCCTACCTCAGCTCCTCCTCCTCCTCCTACCTCAGCTCCTCCTCCTCCTCCTACCTCAGCTCCTCCTCCTCCTCCTACCTCAGCTCCTGCTCCTCCTCCTACCTCAGCTCCTGCTCCTCCTCCTACCTCAGCTCCTGCTCCTCCTCCTACCTCAGCTCCTCCTCCATATCCTCTCCCCGCATATACAACTCTGCCGCACTCTC